>CM052957.1:17019605-17322317 GCA_028554685.1 Agrotis ipsilon
CGCCCTCTCACACGAACGAAGTGCGGGTCGACGTGACGAAGTGCGCCGCCGGCCACACACACTGCTCGCAGATCTGCTAACACCTCAACGGTAGGCTATAGCTGCGACTGCAGAGAAGGATTCAAGTAAGTCAACAATAATTGTAAAAGAACACGATCCTCTTCCATTAAAAACCAGGAACTATAAACATATTTATAGTGTTACGAAAGTCAACAACTCTGTAAATAACTATAAAAACTGTCCATTACAACTTGGCCGACAATCATCAGGCGTATGAAAGTGATAGAGACGATTGTTGTTCTACTGTTTCGGCACAATGGACCCGAAATTCACGCTTTTTTGCCCAAGAAAAGAACGAAGAGTTCGATTGGATCCACAGCGAAAAGAGGAATAGAAGCCATCGACTACGATTCCCCAGCACGAGATGATCTTCTGGGCAGAAAGCTACGACAAGACCATCAAACGGTCCTACATGAATTCAAACCACCTCCGACGGACAAGTTAGAGCGGGTTCGCTCACGACCTCAACATGAAGTGAAATTCAAACACCAACCGGCTCTTAGCTGTGACACCGTAGGAGACAATCTACTACTGGACAGAAACTGACAGGACGGCTCTAAACCACGCGGACGCGTCATGGTGGCAAGACCGACAGGAAGATACCGAAGGGCACTTGTTTCAGCCGGACATGAAAGCCCCACATCACTGGTCCTCGACCCTCAGATGGGAAGGATGTCTGGGCTGACGGCTGGTGGCTCCGCGCCTAAGATTGAACTTGCCCGGATGGATGGCTCCAAGAGAACCAATCGTCACAGAGAAACATCAGACATCCACCACTGGCTTGGCAATCGATCTATTTGATGGATCACTCCATATACTGGGCCGACACGAAGCCTAAAATACTATGATTGAACATGAGAGGCACCGACGGTTTTCTAACAGGAAGTTGATCTTATGAGGGAGATCTGTGAAGCACCCAGTTCGCTTGATGTGTTCGAGTCCTTCGCTGTTACTGGGTCACAGGGATAGGGAGAACTTGTGAGACAGGGGACAAATTCGGAAGAGGAGTGCCATTCGTTATATCCAAGGATCTAGTCACTCCATCAGCTGTGAAAGGTTAGTTTAATAAAGTACCTACTACTTATTTATATCTTTTTCTACCGAATTAAAAAGGTTGCTAGAAGTTGTTCTTCGCTGAAGTGGTATATGAAACACCGATCTTCTATTACTGTACAAAACCGAAAAAACACCGCAAGTTGCTTTGCGGCAAAATTAAATATGGCATCTCATCCTTTTTATTTGCCACTTTCTTGTATGTATTATTTATAACAACTGTTTATTCACGTTACTTTCCTAGATGTGACGTGTATCCCCGTTGTACCACCCTCGTCTGCTACAACGTGAGCGCCCGCGCGGAGTGTGCGCGCGCGCCGTGCTCGCACCTGTGTCTGGGCGTGCCGGCCGGCCGCCGCCTGTGTGTGTCCGACCAGCCAAGACCAGTTTATTTGACAGAATTCTTTCCACTTAAAAGTTCGGCGGCCCGGAATAAGCCTTTAAACCAGTCGACACTTATAAGTCTGCCGGTTGCTTCTTCGGCTCCGTATGTTGGCTACGCAAGACGTTCGTGTCGAGTTGTGTTGAAGCTGTTTACACCCTGGCTCTATTCCCTTTGGGATTGATAAATGCAGTCTTCACCGGAATCTATTCACAAAGCATAAATCGGAAAGTATACCTCAGGGTTCAATCCTTGGTCCTTTTGAAGGGTAAAACAGAACCCTTTCACTAAAAACCCACTTACCGTGGTCTTTTTAAAAACAGAATTAAATAAATATTTACGGGGGCTGACATAGGTACAACAAAAAGTGTTTTTTTTTTATTGTTTGATGTTCATAACGGCACGCTTGAAATGTTCAAAGAATATTATATGATTAAATATTCACTTTAAAAATAAATACCAATTAATAATTTTATAACTATAACAAAAAAAACGGATCTTGAAGGGAGACTTGCATACAGCATACAAAACAGGAGTTTTTTTTGGTTTTGATAGATAATGGTACTCAACCCTTCTTCTTAAGTCCGACTCGCACTTTGCGTTTTTGTTATTTTTTATTAGAATTAAAATTGATCAACTTAGTTTAGTGTGGTCCCCTCAGCGGTGGAAGCGCCCGGCCGCTGCCGCGCGTGTGTCCCGTGTGAGAACGGCGGCACTGCGAGGACGACGGAGCGGCCGGGCTCAGGTGCGGTGCCGCGCGCCGCTGCAGCCGCCCACGGCGCCGCGCAGGCGCCGCCACCGCGCACGCAGACGCGCGCGCACCGCCGCCGACCGTGCTGTGCCGCTGCTGCGGTGCTGCTGCTGGTCGCTGGCCGCGCGGCCGCAATGGTTCGTCATTATGACGAGACCTTTGTGAAGTACACATCTAACAATAAAAGAACCTTTGTGAGTACACATCTAACAAATATAAAATAATATATACTACCGCGACTTACGCCACATTGTTTTTGAATTTTTTTTACTCCACAAAACTTGTCCGAAAATGTTTTTTTTTTTCCAACCATTTTGATGCAAATTTTGTGTATGTTCCAATCATTTTTCCGAACGGATGACTCGAATGAATATTATACCATTCCCCCCTCGAAAAGCTACGTTTACTCACGGAAAACAGAGCGTAAAAGTAGTCCTTTTACGCACTGTTTTAAGTTGTTTAATTTAGAACACTTTAGTAAATTAGACATCGACCGCGATGCTGGAAACCCCCCTTGCTAAGATGAAAATACTCCTTTTTAACTAAATCAGTGCTCTGATTTTTAAATGTCAGCTGGTTGGGCGCAGTAACGCGAGCATTGGACTACGTTCGCACCCATGTGGTGTGTGGAGCAGACGTATTAAAAAAACTGTAATTTTTTTTCGTTGAATATCGTTATCGGCGCATGTATGTAGTCATGGGATAAAGTATCGTTTGCAACTCTTGAATGAAACGGATTTTAAATCGAGGGCCTGAATCACGTTCGCGGTCGCTCAGATTAAATACTTTGGAATCAGGTCCCTACGGTCCGTGATCAGTTATTGAAATCCGTCGCTTGCTCTTGATTTCATATAATGGACCTCGCTTTGAATCCGCTGCTTTATTCACTAGTTGCAAAATATACAATTATTATTTAATGTGAATATTCTTGAACCGCGCTTTTTGGCCTTCAGCGGTAAGGCGGCGGTCTGAGCAAGCCGGGCAAATCGTCGCGAGCGTATAGTTCCGTCCAGGGATCCAACGTGGGAGTTCGGAGGAGTGGGCGGCGCCGGCGGGGAGCCGCCACACGCTGGGAGGAGGCGCCGCGCAAGGGCCGCGACTTTCAGCAACCCCATGTACGACGCTGTCACCGCGCGGCCTTCGCCGACGGGAACCTGAGCCACCAATACGGTGAGTAGGGATCTGAGGACGCTGTCATGTGACCGTTTTTTTCCATGGGGGAATATTTTAATTTTGACATGAACTGGCATTCCCCACAGCTGGCATCCTACGAAGTCCGGGGGACGAAGTGAAGGAGAAGGTGGTGTCAGCTGTGGATCTCGCCGTCGTCCGGCGAAGCGCGGCGCGGGCGGCGGGGGCGGGGCGGCGGGGGCGGGCGCGCGGGGCGCGGGCGCGGGGGAGGCGCGCGCGCTGGCCCCGGCGGCGGACACGGGGCGCGACACCGGCGGCGCTGGTGCCGGCGGACGCTGCTAGCGCGCGCCGCCCCTCTCCGACGCGGGGCCTGACGCTGCTTGCCCGCTTATCTGGACTACCATCTGCCCGAATCTTAGTGAAATAGGCCGTGACGTTAGGGACTTTCGCCCGGACAGTTGATGGCGCAAGTTTACTATGCGTGCGCGTTTTATAAAGTAACACGAATTGCCCGATATTTTAGCGAAATCAATTCATTTGAAAAGTAAAAGTAAAAAAAAACTGTAAATGAGTGTAAAGTGCTAAGTGTTTTGTATTTGTTTTTGAAAGGAACCCTGCGCCAGCCGCGTGGGTCTCTCGACTTGTAACAGACGCGCGACTGAATCGCCATGCCTAACGCTCGCGCGTGCGCTTCGACGCGCGAATTCTCTTTAAGTATATTTTATTCTTCCCCCGATTCTATCCGTCCCTTCCTAGTTTTAGCTAATAATTTATTTTTCGTACTTTCTATTGGAGAAAGAACTTCCACTAAATATTTCTATTACTTTTCTTATCGTCTATACAAAAGATTTATTGAGAAGCCCAGCTAGTTCTGGTTGGTACTTATATGTCAGTATTTTCCCTTTTAAGTTATCTGGTTACTTTTAACTATATAGTTGTGCTAAGATATTATTTTTAATCTAATAAACCATATCATAGCGTGAATACGTAGGTTATTGTATGAAGAGATTTCTAAAGGTAGCGTAGGACTTGTAACATTCCATTCGTTTGAGACTAAAGACTAAAGTTCATCAGTTCATCGTAGCTGCTGGATTTGGATCTAAGTAAGATTTGGTTGCGCAAGCGTTGTCCAGGCCCGAACTATACTAGATTCCTAATATCTGTATAATGGATGTTGACTTAGTAATAAGAATAATTAGTACATAAATAAGGAACTAGGAATTGTTGTTGGATAACGGCCCAGAGCGCCAGTTTATAGGCCTTTTAAAATTGATGTGACAATAAGCAATACACTATATGAGAGAATAATTAATTTATTTTCGGTTTTAAGACTATGTAAAATAACTATGTGTGTTTTATTAGTTGTTCTATTTAATCCATATAAAATATTAGAACTTTGTGGGACTCTGAACGAATTGCCATACTTGTGAGATAATGTGTTCATTTGTTATAATTATCAATATATTTGTCATCGCTTTGTTTTAAATTAAACAAAACCTTCCGTATATTTAAAATACAAGGCATTCTGATTGTGATGTACATTTGATAAGCCAAATTGTAATATTCTATTTATATAATTATATATTGTATTTATTGGAAACATTATAAATTGTACTATAATAAAAACGAAACCTCTGTGAATATAAACAGCAGCGTTATTATGACTAAAGAATTTGAATTGATAAAGTTAAAAAGTACGGTGTCAATATTATAAATTATTAACATGTTACGGATAAGGAGAGGAATATTTGTATATCGGGACTATTATAGTTATTAGACCAATCGTCGGAGGTTAGTTGAAGATATTGGTGTAAAAATAAATTAATAATGAAACAGGTCACTATTTTATTTACACTTTCCTCACCTACACGCAGAGGGGCGACTAGCCACGCTAAGAGGCTAACCTACGCCTAAAACGGTGAGCCGTAAATTGGCCAGCCAGCCGGTGGATCGTAGGATGCGGTTGCATTTGCGGGAGCTGGGAGGCGGCTAGCCATAACCCCGCAACTGGCACGTGAGGTGGAACCGTCGTGGTGTAGCGTTGGATGTAATAATTCAAATTTGAAGAATTTTAGGTATTGTTCGACTTAGGGAATACTGCAAGTTTCTTTCATCGAAAAAAATCGGGTTCAGTAGTTTTTGAGATAATGGGGGAAATTTTTTTTTTTCATTTTTCAGCTTTGGCGACGTTTTGAACCGGTGCTAACGGATACAAAATTATAGTAGCATTGTATGAAAATGATGTACTTTACAAGAATGTGGGTTGTAAGTATATTTAAACTTAAAAGAGTAAAAGAAACGTTTCCCCAAAAGAAATAACCAACTTCGAAGGCAACCACAAAAAGAGGATAAAATACCTACATAATAACTTTCTTTCGGAAGTCGGTGCAAGAAAGTCATAAAAATAATTCATTGGTACTCGTTTTAATATCAAATATGCCATAACAGATAAAGTTACTTATAGGTAATGTTTTCAGCTAATTTATTACCGCTAAATACTTAAAATATAACGATTGTGCTAACGAGCACTGACGAGTACTAAAGTTAAATTAATTAACAAAAAATTAAAATAGTGTCGCAAAGTTTTATACCTTTATAAGCCCATTAAAATATAATGTAGAAGAGAGCTCCAGCTAAAAAATGGAGCAAACTGATTCGTAGCTTTTTAATAAAAAACTCGTTGAAATTTGGGAAACTTTATGAGCTCGAAAATTCTCCTTCTGAACTGAGTTATTAAGTTTGAGAAATTAAGATTCAACATTTTATGTTTTTTTGTTTCACTAGCACGCTCTCTTAATTCGGGTATTTTTATAAAACGATGCTTCCAAAGTAAATTAAAAGGTTCAAACTTACTAAATTAACGTTCAAGCTCCATGTTACTCACACTCATAACTCGAATAGCAGTCTCCTTCATAATAAAAACGTATTTTGTAAATACTTCAACTACTTCCCAATGTTTCGGTTTTTCCAACCGCATTGTCGTCCGACAGTAATGAAATATCATTTTTCAAAAATATGAGTATAAATTAATGCTAAATGCTTTCGCTCATATTCCAATTCGAGACAACCTCTGATTCGAGTACATTTAAATTCTTACTTCACGTATTTCATTGCGATCTCTAGCGGAGCATGACCGCGAACGCTAGAGTTTTATTAGCGATCTAGATAAGCTCGTCTTAACTTTACGTGAACTCTTTGGGAACTTCTGGTGGAGACCCTGAAGGTTTCCAGCATCCTTGTCACATCCTTGGGTTGCGTAAGATTGTGGTGCGGATGGTAACGTGCCGGGCCGCTGACCGCACCCGGAGGCCTGGGATTCGCAGATACCTGCACATATCAGGACCAAGTATAATTTCTGAACAAATGAAGTGTGCACGGCATCAATTGTCTGACCAATATTAATGCTTCAAAGCTACGCTTTCATTAGATTCGGCCTTAAAGTTCCAGCTAGAGACGGCTTTGAGTATATAGGAGGAACACACCAAAAAACCATGGGTGAACTATGTAAAAGATGATAACTATGATAAAGAAGGTGACCCATAAGATGATGCTAATAAAGAAGTAATAGTAGTACTGCGGCGAAACCAAAAATAAAAGGGATCATCGGCGTCAGAATGATAAGGATTGATGATAAAACGAAAATCAAATGAGTTTGTTTTTCATGTCTCACCGGTGTCCTCGAGTAGCCTGAAAGGTAGAAAACGTCCGCCGGAGTCCTTCGACCTTTGCGGCCTCTATTGCTTTGCATGCAGGTGATGCGCGGGAACGCGTACCGATCGCGCCCTACGGACACATACCGAAACTCAGCTCAATCTCTTCTATGATAAATTTATCTAGCTACGTCTAGATATAGCCTAGCGCAACCATAGCGAAATATGTAGACACTTGATATCAAGCAGCATTGCCAGAAAAAAAAATGATCCAACATTGTTGGATCACCGAGCAGTGTATCAAATTAATTGGTGATGATGATGTGTTGTCTCGTCACCTGCACGAACCCCGTTGTTTTTTTTTTTTTTTTTTGCACATTGAAGCCCTACCATACTGTTGAAGGTCTCCACGATCATGCTGGCGCGCGCCTTGGTGACTCCAGAACTGCTTCCTTCTCGTTCTTCCAGAGCTCAAACAAGGCTCTCCCCTGCTTGTGGCGGCTTCGCCTGTTGACAAAAAACCTGCTGCTCTCCGACAACAAGGATCTGATATCATTTGCGCGCATTTGCGCTTTTCTGCTTCGTCATAATACCAATGAATGAAATATTGATCAGATTGCACAAATAGATTTCGGTAAAATGCAGCGCACTTGAAACCAATGGATAACATCGTTTACTTTGCCACGATGTTATCTCTCCAGCTTTTCAGTGCGACGATCCGATATTGAAATAAGTATTATTTGTATCCTGTACCTGTTTCCAGCACTTTAACTCGTTACAACTGGACCACACCAGCAACTGTACCAGCAACTGTACCTGACTTTACCTGTACTGTACCCTGTACTGTACCTGTACTGTCCTGTACTGTACCTGTACTGTACCTGTAACTGTAAACACTGTACTGTCCCTGTACTGTACCGTACTGTACCTGTACTGTACCTGACTGTACCTGACTGTACCTGTACTGTACCTGTACTGTACCCCTTTTTTTGTTTTTTTACGGTCCTGTACGTACCTGTTTTAAAAACAAAACTGTACCTGGTACTGTACCTGTACTGTACTGTACTGTACCTGTAATGTAACCTGTACTGTACCTGTACTGTACCTTTTGGTTTTTTTTTTTTTTAAAAACAACCCTGTCTGTACCTGACTGTCTGTACTGTAGCCTTACTGTACCTGTACTGTACCTGTACTGTCCTGTTCTGTACCTGTACTGTACCCTGTACTGTACCTGTACTGTACTGTACTGTACCTGTACTGTACCTGTACTGTCCTGTACTGCCTGTACTGTACCTGTACTGTACCTGTACGGTACCTGTACTGTCCTGTCTGTACCTGTACTGTACCTGTTACTGTACCTTACTTACCTTCCTGTAACCTGTACTGTACCTGTACTGTACCTACCTGTACTGTACCTGTACTGTAACCTGTACTTGTACCTGTACTGTACCTGTACGTACCTGTCTGTAGCCTGTACTGTACCTGTACTGTACCTGTACTGTACCTGTACTGTCCCTGTACTGTACCTGTACTGTCAGCACGAGTTTTTCAGTATTTGAGGAGATCGTAAAGTAAACTGGAACTTTGACGACTTCAAATTTACAATTTTCAAGGGAAATTGGGTTCCCTATTCGCACACCAGAAGGCACTGTACCATATTTTTTTTTTTTTTCATACAGTACAAACACGCTTTAAATACTGGAACATTCTGTAAAGTAAAATAGAGAAACTCGTGCTATTGGTACTGTACTGTACCTGGTAGCTGTCCCTGTTCTGTACCTGTGACTACAATACGTTACAGCATGGTACATGTCATAGTTAAATTCTATTCCAAAATATACAAGCATATACAATAAACACGACATATTTGAAGCTTTCCATCGAAGAAACTCACATATAACGCAAATATGTTTTATCAAACTTGGTTAATCCATGAAAAAAAAAGCATGATACAACTTAACTGATACAAATTAGCTGCATCGTATTGCCGAAAGACGCGAAGGGGGCGTGTCTGCATAATGATCCAGGATCATATCGATTCTATAATAGAGGAATGATCTCACAATAATATTTCCCATTGATACGGTCCTAGAATTATGTGCAATTGAATTACCAAAGAAAATGTCATTATTATTAGTGATATACTGGAATAAAGCGACGAAGATGTAATTTATTAAATCAATTAAGAAATATTTGAATGAATTATATTAACACAAAAATATTACAATTTGACAATTATATAGGAGGAGATTTTGAAATATAAACGTTTTTAAGAATAACAGAAAAACAAGTCAATTTTTGGATCTTCTGTTATAGTTCAGTTTACCCCAAGCACATTAGAAAACCTAACCCACTCGTATTTACTCAAACTACATCTACATGCTTAGATTTGAATATTTAACACTGTAACACTAATCAAATATCTACTACATTGAAGAATTTTGGTTTGTCAACCATAGTGGAACAGCAATACAAATCCAGTATACCACAGTTCAACCACATCCCAAAATACCTGGGTAAAACCAAAAAGAGTTATTTAACGAGGACAATTATCTAAATTTAGTCTGCACTAAAAACCATAGACTGAACAAAAAATAATAAACGACCAAATATGAACGAAACTACATAGCATTCAATTATACGCTAACTATATCCTTATAAATGCATACCTTACGTAAAATGAAATCAAAATCTACTTTTAAGAAAACTGGTTCACAAAATGAATCAAAACCTCCTGCAAAAATAAGAGAGTATTGGAAAATACTACACTTAAACTAAATAACCCAATAATATCGCAACACTATAAGAATATGAAAAAATATTGAAAAAAGCAGTTAACAACAGCTAAAACACTACATATATTACAAAATGCAAAAAATTCAAACATCAAAAACAAAAATGTGGACTATTGTAAATGAGCGGAACTACTAAACGATAAAAAAAGACAAATTTAACATACAACTAACAAAACAATAACAATAAAACGACCTCGAGCCCAAAAAATAGCCAATATCTCACAACTTTTTTGCATCCTTGCGAAGGAAAGTCCTTGCTAGCAAGCGATGATCGAATAGTATAATATACCATAATTCCACAAACCGAAAAACACAATGTTCCATCATTCCCCAGCAGACCCGTATGAAATAAATATAATGTTTAAAACCCTAAAAAAAACAAAAGTCACGGTATAGACATATTCCCCTTGTCTACTCCGGCCTGCGCCGATGATTACACTCCCATTTACAAATTATTAAACCATTCGTTTAAGGACGGGGTATTTCCTGCTCTACTGAAAATGCACTCGTAAACCTTTACACAAAAAAAAATACAAACAAGCCTAGTCATTACCGTCCTAGAGCCTATACCTACAGCTTCAAAGATTTTTGAGAAAGCGATGTGCAACCGCGTGACACTTTCTCGAAAATATAAACTCTTGGATGAATGGCCAAAGCGGCTTTCGGAAAAACAGATCAAACGCATTAGCAAGTCTAAAATTCATTCAGGAAGCACTAGGCATAATAAACAATAAAAAATATGCAGTAGGTTTTAATGCTTGGATTGACCAAGCCTATGATAAAGTGCATATTGCATTTTATTAGATCAACTAATACAGATTAAGGGATCCGCGTAAATCACATGATTGTTTCAAATCTTATCTGGAAAATAGTGCACAGCTTAGTAGAAATTAGATACTTCCTAATAAAAAATGAACGAGCTTCAAAAATTCCGGTCCTTATAGAAAGGCGATTAAGGCTTCATACCACACGGCAGTGTTTGGGATGTCCTTGTGTTTCTCATATTACATAAATGATCTCCCGAATATCTAGTTGATTTCGGACCTTTGCCATTTTGTTTGCAACGACATATCCATTCTCACCCAATGTCGTGGACAACACAAATTTAAAAAGAGTAACCCTTAAGGAATACTTGATAAAGTAGTAACCGATGAACAAACAACCTTGAATCAACTTTCCAAAGACTAAACTCATCACTTTCCATCCCACCAAAAAAAACCCCCTACCTGTAAATTTTTCTTTTAAATATCCACGAAATAGAAACGTCGACGAATTTACGTTATTAGGCATAACCTTAGATACAATATAGTTGGAAGTCACACGTACAAAAAATAAAATCTAACTCCTTTAAAAAAACCACAAATTTCCAGACTGCCCTGGGACATTACTAGCGCTTCTGCTTATGCATGGCCTAGTATGGCATTTATTATGGGGGATAACCGTCTGACGCACTTTCATGTTCCCATCCAAAAGAAATTTTATGCGTATCCTAGTAAATATCCAACAAATAGATCGCTGCAAACCCTATTTCATTAAAACTAAAATATATTAACCCTGCCTTGTATATATCTACTCGAAATTGCCAAAATTCGCTCACTTGCACCCAAGACTTTTACACTACACGAGAAGACATACAGACAAGATACCACACTCCGACACCAAAATCATGACTCAGCTACCACATCCCGCTTAAAAATTCACTCAACCAGCCCTGATGGTAATGTCAATAAAAAGCTATAATAAGTTACCAGATCCATAATAAGTGAAAAAAAAAACCATCTCTTTACAAGAAAATTAAAAAAAATGCTAATAAATAAATGTTATTATAGTGTCGACGAATATTTAAATTGATAATCATGTAAAAATAAACAATGAAATGTTTAGTATAAGTTAGATTATAAGTAATGTTAAAAAAATAAGCCCTCTTCTATACAAATAATTATGTTCCCTTTGCTGTGCCGACAGGGTCCACACGATTGTTTCCTGTTTCTATTGAAAATGTTTACCACCTAAGGACTACATTGTTGGAATGCATTATAGGTATTGAGTATTGAGTATAAATGAGGAGTTTTTGATTTCGAAACCTACGAGGACCGTAACTTAATGTGTAATACTAACAGTCATGTCGACTATGAATTGTCCGACAGTGCTGGGACAGCATGGAAGAGATTGTCTTGTAACAAGTTGGCTTCCACTTTCCTCGTCCAAGTTCACGAGCTCCATCCATCCTCCTCGCAGACCACACTCGCCCATGTAGCCCTTACTGATGGACATGAACGACGCCAGCTCCAGCTCGCTGCATGGAGGGCCCAGCTCAGTCATCACCTGTGAACGAATATACTAGTTTGATTATAGTGTGTCAGCCACAGACGGCAACAGAATAGTTCATAATAATTTTAATTTATTTTTCGGGGATTACAAAATATCTGTATATGGGTCAAATCCCATTAGTCCATGGATTCTGGTTCCGGAGACCTCTCGCGCCCAGCATTGGTCGAGGCCATGCTGCGGGGCGAGACGAAGTGGGGAAGCGGTCGCCTCCTTCTGCGAAGCAGTAATGCTCGTTAAGGAGGAAGCGGGCCGCGAGAGGGAGAGGACAGCGTCCTCCCTCCGCCCCAACCGCAGTGGTAGACGCCCACGGCGTCGGACGTCGGCAGACGACCTCCGGCCACCGTAAGCGCGGCATGCGGACAGCGAGTAAAGGGCAACTCGCTGTCCGACCATGGACCATGCCCGGGTCGACGGCGCGTCGTGTTCCACGCGCGCCTCAAAGAACGTCAGCAAAATGACGGGGCCCCCTCACAGAGGGCCAAAGCCTGACGGGGTCGCGGGACTTATTTCCATCACCGTGACCCCGGAACATAAAGGGCTATCGAAGGACACCGTGGATTTTAGTCAGTACAAGTCTGACAGTCCCTCCCGCCCTGCCCGGGGTGGGAGGACTCATTTGATGATTTTACCACGATAAAAAAAAAACGATTCTGGTTCGATTTGTTCGATGCAGTAGTTATAGATAGGTACTGGCAAGTGACCATATTTTTAGTGTCATAATTGGTTCAGTTATTTTGAGAACTTTTGATTTTATGAGCTGTTTTCGCTTGTTGTTGGATCGGTGCTACTGATTATAAAATTAATAAGGGCTGAATATTTACTGAAAAAGGACAAACCGACTTCAGAAACCACAAATGAGTGATAAACAATAAAATTAAAAAAAAATTGTGGTTGTTTTTAACTCGTTTAAGTATTTTCTAAAAAAACTTTTTATAATTATTGGACTTCAACAGTTTTAACAGATCCAAGCATCACACATCTTCATGCTTCAAGAGCACATAGGCTGAATACGAGATGTTAATGGATTACGGAATTATAAATTGGGCATTCAAATATGGTGCTGACCTTCTTGAAGGAGGTGAACTTGCTCCCCTCGGCGTACACGTTGTGTTGGTACACCTCGTCTGCCAACACGAACAGTTTGTGCTTCGCCGCGAATTTGAGAACTTCCTGCATGTTCTTTTCCGTTAGTATCTGTGGAAATTGTTGTTAAAAACAATGCTTTATTCAGGCCAAATCACCAGTACCTGCTGAAAACGAGGTCAACCCATGCTCGCTCGACTCGCCCGCCTTCCTTGCCCATTGCGCCCGCCTCCTCTCGTTCTTCTTTGATTTAGTCGACGTTTGTCTTGTTTTTTTTTTATCGTGGTAAAGTCATCAAATGAGTCCTCATCATCATCAGCCGGAAGACGTAAACTGCTGAACATAGGACCTCCTTAGACGCCCACGCCGAACGACAATTCGCCACTTGCATCCATCGGTTGCCCGCGACTCTCACGATGTCGTCGGTCCACCTAGTGGGAGGCCTACCTACGCTGCGTCTGCGTCTTCCGGTCCGTGGTCGCCACTCGAGAAACTTTCTTCCCCATCAGTTTTCAGAGGAGTCCTAGTCCCACCCAAGCTTAGCAAGCCCAGATCACTCAGCCTGACTCATAAATCCACAATTGAGTGTGATACATTTGCTCTAGGAAATCTGTCATGAAAGACAGGACAAATTTAATCAATATGGCACTTTTACCAAAGTGTGAGTAATAGTTACTTCTTTAACAAGTTGGTTTTCAATGTAATCAATTGTTCACGAGCGTTTAGAAAAGCATAGTTTAAAATGTATACTACCGTCGCGTCGTGAGTCTGGAACTTTGTCAAAATCTTACAATAAGCAGTTTATGTTGGAGAGGTGGAAAGTCATTAGTTATCACCCATTAAAAAAATACATCAGTTTATTTGTGTACTGTACGAAATAAGTTTCCTATAATGTTAGCTTTACCTGTCCTGTGGGGTTCCCCGGGTTGATAACAACAAGAGCGCGCACGGCGTGTGTCTTACTTCCCTCCTGGAAGGCTCGCTCCAGCTCGTCCAGGTCCAGTCCCCACTGGTTGTCTTCGTCCAGGTAGTAGCTCACCTGTCCCAGACCGTACTCCGCTAAGGACGCGGAGTATAGAGGGTACTGCGGGATCGGGACCATCACACCTGCACAGCATGGAAGCTTATGTTTATATTACTGTATTCCAGACTATGTCCTTCCTCATCCCTCTGAGAATCTTAATAGAATGCTGTTTATTACGAATGCCGAGGGAGATTTCGAAGCACGGGGTCATCACACCGCGTTCACCATGTTGCACGTTCCACTACTGGTATGCTAGCAAAAATTCCAATAATAATATTCTGTTAACAGACTGTAACTTAGTCACTTAGAAAAAAAGCTGCCTAAACGCTCTTATTTTCTTTCGAAGCCCGTTCTTCTCTGTAATGTAAGGCTCACGGCGTACTGACCCGAGACTTTTCCATCAACGTTATTGACGAGCATCTCCAAGCAGTTCCTTATGCCGGCAGATGCGCCAGCGCAGAGACAGATGTTCTTCCAGCAAGCCTTGTGTCCGTCGCGACGCTCGATGTACTCGGCCACATGCCGGCGGATTAACTCGAGACCGTGGGAATCCGTGTACGCGCCCGGTGATCCACTGAAGTATTATAATATAATTATAATATATCCATTGAGTAGCGCGACGCGAATATTGAGTAGGGCGACTCCAATAAAGAGTAGGGCGACGCCAATAATGAGTATGGCGACGCCAATATTGAGTAGGCCGACGCCAATAATGAGTAGGGCGACGCCAATATAGAGTAGGACGACGCCAAAATTGAGTAGGGCGACGCCAATATTGAGTAGGGCGACGCCAAAAATGAGTAAGGCGACGCCTATAATGAGTAGGGCGACGCCAAAAATGAGTAGGGCGACGCCAATGTTGAGTTGGGCGACGCCAATATCGAGCAGGACGAAGCCAATACTGAGTAGGGCGACGCCAATATTGAGTAGGGCGACGCCAACATTGAGTAGGGCGACGCCAATATAGAGTAGGACGACGCCAAAATTGAGTAGGGCGACGCCAGAGTAGGACGACGCCAAAATTGAGTAGGGCGACGCCAATATTGAGTAGGGCGACGCCAATATTGAGTAGGGCGACGCCAATATTGTGCAGGGCGACGCCAATATTGAGGTAGGGCGACGCCAATAATGAGTAGGCGACGACATATTGAGAAGGGCGGGACGCCAATAATGATAGGGCGCGGCAAAAGGAGTGTGGGGCGACGCCAATATTGAGTAGGGCGACGCTGATAGGGGGAGTAGGGCGACTCCAAGAATTAGTAGGAGCGAAGACGCCAAAAATGAGTATGGGGGCGACGCCCAATATTGGGGCGACGCTGATTATTTGAGCAGGGCGAACGCCAATATTGAGTAGGGCGACGCCAATAATGAGGAGGCGACGCTGATATGAGTAGGGCGACGCCAAAGAAAATAGGGCGGAAACGCCATAAATGAAGTAGGGCGACGCCAATGTTGAGTTGGGCGCACGCCAATATTGAGTAGGCCGACGCCATAATGAGGAGGTGGCGACGCCAAGATGGTAGGGCGACGGCCAATAATGAGTAGGGGCGACGCCAAAAATGAGTATAGCGACGCCATATTGAGTTAGGGCGACGCCAAAATGAGTAGGGGCGACGCCAATATTGAGTAGGGCGACGCCAATATTGAGTAGGGCGACTCTAATAATGAGTAGGGTGACGCCAATAATGAGTATGGCGACGCCAGTATTGAGTAGGGCGACGCCAAAATTGAGTAGGGCGACGCCAAAATTGAGTAGGGCGACGCCAAAATTGAGTAGGGCGACGCCAATAATGAGTATGGCGACGCCAATATTGAGTAGGGCGAAGCCAATATTGAGTAGGGCGACGCCAACATTGAGAAAGGCGGCGCCAATATTGAGTAGGGCGACGCCAACATTGAGTTAGGCGACGCCAATATAGAGTAGGACGACGCCAACAATGTGGCGACGAATTGAAAATTGAGGTAGTTTGGTAGTGTGTACTTGTTTTCACCAATCTTCCATTTACACTTACCCACATACTTTTAGCAATCCTTCGGCTCTCTTCTTCACGTCATCTTGATAAGAGCTGCTTTGAATCAGGTCGGGAGAAAACATACAGGACAGGACCTGTACACAAATATCATCAGCACAACTTAACAGATCCTATTCTTATAAATAAAAACTTCGTCAACACAACCGCAACGCGACGGGGGGCGGCTTTTTGCTGCGAGTTATTTCTACTGTTAGGTGATCATTTTTGTCATTTTCAGTTGAGAAAAAGCAACTGAGTATCTAAAAATCTTAAATTGCCAGTAAATTACGAAGTTATTTAATGACGATCATACTTGTCTGATGAAGGTGATGGGCTTCTGTCCCATGGCGTGCGCATCTCCGATGTTTGCATTGATCACTTCAGTGAAAGGTTTTTTCTTTCCCTAGTGAACAAAAAGAATATTTGCTGTCTGAAGTGTACAAGCTATACTCATCAATTCTTTGAAGCTAATAGGTAGTCAATGCTTAGTGGGGAAACTTTAACTTCTCTATGTTTCAACGGTTAAAAAAACACATTACATGGCTGGATTTGAACAGATCAACGTCGTTTCTGACACATGGCACGGCATTAAGCAGAGCTCGTAAGAATAAAGATAAGTTTTGCACATCGTCGGGTTTAGTGAACTCCGAAGAGAAGGGGAGGATACAATGACTCCGGAATCGGGCTGTCTTATTTTTTTGACATAAAGATTATTGAAAATTAACTATGCTAAGGCGGCGTCGGCTTTAGTGATGGGAAATTTCCGAGAACATTCCCTTAGTGAGAATATTTGGCATATGTTCTCGGGTATGTTATCTGGGATTGGAACTGGGTCTAAGACTGGAACTCGAAACTGGGACTGGGACTGGTACCACGACTGGTAGCGGAATTTGTACCAAGGCTTGGACCGACACTGGGACAGGTACTGGGATCGGAACAGCGATTGAGACTAGGCTGGTACTGGAACAGGGACTGGGATCAGAACATATATCGCGACTTGGACAAGGACGTAGCGGGTTATGGAATTGGGATCTGAACTGAGACCGCGAACGGGCTGGAACTGGAACGGAGACTGGGACTGGGATCGGGTCTGGAACCGGGACCGGTACTGGGACCGGGATATTTAACGCTACGACCGGGCTGGTTCTGCCACTGGAACTGGGACCGGAGCTGAGACAGGGACTGAGACCGGGACTGTGACTAGAACTGGGTCTGGGACCGGACTGGGACAAGGACCAGAGCTGGGACCGGGACATATAACACAGTAAGTGGTAACAATTGTAGGTACTGTAACGTTGTACGTTATTTTTAACGATAAGATAAACAAAGGCTACGTAAAACGAAACATAACTGGTATTTCGCAACCAAAACTCCCACCAAACTTTTTGACTTGTAGGTAGGCGCTCGCGGTTTAAAACAAGAAACGCGACGGTGACGGTGCATTACGTACTACAGCTCTGACCTACAACAGTCGTTATAATTGTCTCGCTACGAACTAATACCGCTATCGTTATTCTGTGAAAATTTTATTAAATACTAGCGGCCCGTTCCGGCTTCGCACGGGTGGAGGACCCGGTCTAAAACCCGGTCCCGATGGTTACAAACACAACAAAAAAATAATTATCCGAATCGGTCAAGCCGTTTTCATGTTATGCCGTGACAACGGAAAACGGGTTTCATTTTTATATATTAAATATATATTATATTAAAAATTAATTCTACTAATTAATTTAAAAGTAAATTCAGTGAACCCCAGCCGGGTGAGTGTTGAATTATATCATGTAGATACTTGTAGATCTGTTGTCCTTGTAAACTGCATGACTTGCTATTTTATTATTCGTGAGTCATCCTTCCATAATAACTATCCTAATACATTACTGTGTTGCTGTGTTCTAGAATTATGTTTTGTGTGGAGTGTATGTCACGCATATTATAATTGCTTGATATACAATAATTGTATAACGTCTAAAAGATCATAAAGACCGGTTGATAGGCCGTGTCAATGAACTCATTACCTTTATTATTTTGCTTGTTTACACTCAATGTAGAATCTATTTAAATCGCTAACCATAGCTAACGGTTATAATTTGAACTCTCAACAAAGGGCTAGCATTCCTTCCTTTGTTGTTATAATCATATACCTATATCTGTATACCTTTGGTTGTTGTTTCTTCATGCTTATGCTTGTGTATCACGCTGACTAGACTGCCTCATCATGATAGCTGCTCGTGTTAGATTACCGCTTCCGTTTAGTATAAGTAGACTGATAAGCGGGTCGAGATGTCGCAGTCAAAGCAGGAATTCGGACACATTCTAATATGAACAATTACGGAATTCCAGGGTTTCTACGCCAGGGTTTACTAAAGACCCTAGGTACCCTACCTGTACCTGAAGGCTTCTGGTTGGCCTCCTACAACCGAAGAGTGATCCCGGTCTACCCTCAACTCATCGAGTCTGCGGTCTACCTGCCAGAACGGGGGACAGAAGCTGCCTGTCCGCCTGCGTCTCGTCGGCCGTTGAAGAAGAAGAAGCTGAGCTGAGCGTCGCCTACCCGCTTCTGTCAATACTATCAGGATAGTGGTTTTTCACTCGGCGAAACTACAACCCAATACGCTCGATATCGAACTCATTCCCTGCTCTCCATCTACCTTCAGTGGATGTGAATAAACATTGTAAAACTTTCTAACGGTTTTTTATTCACACACCCACGTTACAGTACCCTACAATTACCTATTAAAAAAATAGAGTAATAGGTACCTCTTCAAGTTCCTTTTTGATTACACTGGCACGAATGACAAGCGGTCCTCGTACGGCGTATTGTAACTTAATCATATTCGGGTTTAAGTTTCCCATATTTATGGTTTTATTTGATGACTTGGATGATGACTGGTACACTATCTCGTTCGCAGGCGTCGGGTGAATGAGGCTGGTCAGAATCCGGCCAGCGCCGCCCAATACCTTTGATGGTGTCATGGTTTTGATAAATCGATGCTACTCTAAGTATTTCAACCTCTCATATAATCCATACAATCATGAAACCCTCCAAATTATTAGTCCAGTAACTTCATAAAATTCTGGGAGTCTGATCACTTCACCCACTCTGCCAGGCTTCAGCCACACTTCAGCGAACCACCGACCGGTTAACACCGTTGTTTACGTTACCTATGAGTTGTAAGATCTATTGTTCAACTCTTCCAGTTGATTAAATTAAATTAAGAGCATAAATTCTCAGCGAGATTTCTGAACATATTTTAACAGACGATACAAATGACATTGACAGATTGACAGTCAAAGATTTATGTAATTCAGCAATAGAATTAGTTTTTTTTTTGGTTCTTTTCGTCCTCTTTGGGACAGGTTCAACAATAGACTATAGTAGAGAATACTTGACCACGAAGAAGTAAGACCAAGACCACCAAGACTAATGCACGGAGATATCAAATCGGCAACTTTTTACCTCCAGGCTGCGGCTACTGAAAAAACTACTAACAATGTACTCAAACGAGGGATCAGAAAAGTCATCAGACTTCGGGACTCGTAATTGCAATTAAACTTCCCGGCGAACTGCAGACAGAGAACGTCGCAGCAAAAAGTGGCGTGTTTCACAGTAAGCCCCCATGGGCAAGAGCTCTTTTCTATTGGGTGCCAAATTGTAACAAAAACATGAATTTAATTTAAATGTCACCACCCAGCATTTGAAAACAAATACAGTTTAAAAAAGCGCCGCGCGTTAAAGCGCCGTGTGCGTGTGTAATCACACATGGGAATGCTTGTTCTCAGCATATCAAAGTGTTTTAAACGTCCGGAAAATACGCGCAACTCTCTTTGTGACAGGGTAACAGGTTTTAAAAATGATACAATAAAATTGTTGTCTGTTAAGTGTCTTTATTACAAAAAAAGTTCCTCACCTAATTTAATTCTACCGATTCTCATTCTGTTTGAACCTTGTAAGTAATACCTATCCAGTATGTAATACCTGTCCAGTAGTTTTTTAGTTTATAAATTCATTATAAACAAACACACCTAAAATACTAGTGTCAGTCATGGGGTCAAACCTAGCTAGGCGTATTACTTTGTGTAGTTTATAAATTTCATCAACACTGCTCTTAAAAAGGTGAGGAAAACGCCGTTTTCCTCACGATGTATCTACCAACTTGCATTGGGCCTGCGTGGTGGATTTCGGCCCACTCATCTTAACGTTTTTCATTGTAAAGATAGCACATTTAGGGAAGAGCCAGACAGCTCCGACACTAATACTTCTGTAACTTACTGGAACTGCCTCTATTTATGTATGACACAGTGTTTTAGATGAAATAAATATTTTTGTATTTTTTTGTGTCTCTCACGGAGAGGAGGCCGGTGTCCCGCCAGTGGGAACATTAAGAATAAGCCGACACAAGATGAATGAGAACGACACAATGATTTCACTGTACATTGTACCACCTGTATGCGGGCAGAGGAAGAAATGGACATCCATTTTAGTTTCATACCATATGGCATGTTCTATCTCAATCTTCATAAATAACAGATGAGGATACGTGTATTTGATAGAAAATAGTTTGTCATTATCGGTACAGTACGGCCTAAAAAGTAAAAAACAATATAATGAATGGTTCTTTTCTTTTATTAAAAAAATATAAACGTTCACTGAATTGATCACTACAATAAATAATAATACAAAATAATAATAAAAAAATAAATAAAAAAAAGCCCTAAAATCCGACAGCGTAAAATGCATCCACATTTTCTGTGTACAAATTGATTAAAAATTCAAAAATACATGTAAAAGTAATGCTCAGGTCAGCTTTGTTTTCGACTTGACACCTCAGCGGCATCGATGACACTCGAGCCATTCATGTTTTCTTTCTTCACTTCAATGTCGTTGCGATCACAGCGGGTCTTAACCGCTAACTCTAGAGTTTATGAAGCTAGTGTAAGCTCAACTTAAATTTACGAGAACTCTTTGGTGAACTTCTGGTGGAAGACCCTGAAGGTTTCCAGCATCCTTTTTAACATCTCTGGTTGCGGCAAGATGGTGGTGCGGAAGTGGTACGTGCCGGGCCGCTGACCGAACCCGGAGCCTGGGATTATGCAGATACCTGCACAGATCAGGAACCAAGTTATTAATTGTTCAAATCAGTGTCGCAACGCAACACTCCAAAGCCACGAGATGGAATAATATCATAATATATAATATAATTCCACAACTATCACACAACGCCATCTAGTCCCAAGCTAAGCAGAGCTTGTGTTATGGGTACTAGACAACTGATAAACATACTTATATATTTCTAAATACATACATATTATAGACTAGCTGTGCCCGCAACTTCGTTCGCGTGGATGTCGGAATTGAACAATGTATTTTTTAGTTCTAAGCGCTTAATTCAGTCCAGTCCCATTCCAGTCCATTCCAGTCCCATTCCAGTCCATTCCAGTCCATTCCAGTCCCATTCCAGTCCATTCCAGTCCAGTCCAGTCCATTCCAGTCCATTCCAGTCCATTCCAGTCCATTCCAGTCCATTCCAGTCCATTCCAGTCCATTCCAGTCCATTCCAGTCCATTCCAGTCCATTCCAGTCCATTCCAGTCCATTCCAGTCATTCCAGTCCATTCCAGTCCCATTCCAGTCCATTCCAGTCCATTCCAGTCCATTCCAGTCCATTCCAGTCCATTCAGTCCATTCCAGTCCATTCCGTCCATTCCATCCCATTCCAGTCCATTCCAGTCCATTCCAGTCCATTCCAGTCCATTCCAGTCCATTCCAGTCCATTCCAGTCCATTCCAGTCCATGCCAGTCCATTCCAGTCCATTCATTCCAGTCCATTCCAGTCCATTCCAGTCCATTCCAGTCCCATTCCAGTCCATTCCAGTCCATTCCAGTCCATTCCAGTCCATTCCAGTCCATTCCAGTCCATTCCAGTCCATTCCAGTCCATTCCAGTCCATTCCAGTCCATTCCAGTCCATTCCAGTCCATTCCAGTCCATTCCAGTCCATTCCAGTCCATTCCAGTCCATTCCAGTCCATTCCAGTCCATTCCAGTCCATTCCAGTCCATTCCAGTCCATTCCAGTCCATTCCAGTCCATTCCAGTCCATTCCAGTCCATTCCAGTCCATTCCAGTCCATTCCAGTCCATTCCAGTCCATTCCAGTCCATTCCAGTCCATTCCAGTCCATTCCAGTCCATTCCAGTCCATTCCAGTCCATTCCAGTCCATTCCAGTCCATTCCAGTCCATTCCAGTCCATTTCAGTTCATTCCAGTCCATTCCAGTTATTTGAATAATCTAGTTTTTCTATTCGAAGTTAGATCGCGCGACTGACGTACGAAATCAATGTGTGAGACCAAAGAAACTTCTGAAACACTTTAAATTCAAATATCTTTTGATAGACTGAACCGATTCCAATGAAACAAAAACTAAGTTCCTCTCCAAGTTACGCTTAATCGTTGTGTATAAAAGTTATCTACATTAATTTCGTATGTTTTACGTGATACCTGGACAAATACACAGACAAACAGACAAACAGACAAACAGATAAACAGACAAACAGACAAAAATTCTAAAAATGCTAGAAATGGGTTCTATTGGTTGTCCTCTAATACCCTGGCTATATTTTTTGAGTTTTTATTTAATGTACAAAAATATTTTTTCTACAGTTTTATTATATGTATAGAATAGATAGATAGATAGATAAATTACACCCAGACACAGAACAAATTATAATGCTCATCACACAAACATTTATCCTGGGTGGGAATCGAACCCACGACCCCCGGCATAGCAGTCAGGGTCACTAACCATTGGACCACCAGACCAGTCAAATGAAAAAAATTTAGACGGGAGAAATCTCCCGTCCCGTTTTTTTTATCGTGGTAACATCATCAAATGAGTCCTCCCACCCCGGGCAGGGCGGGAGGGACTGTCAGACTGGTACTGACTAAAATCCACGGTGTCCTTCAATAGCCCTTTATGTTCCGGAGTCACGGCAATGAAAATAAGTCCCGTGACCCCGGCAGGCTTTGGCCCTGTGAGAGGGGGCCTCGTCATTATGCTGACGCTCTTTGAGACGCGCGTGGAACACGACGCGCCGTCGACCCGGACATGGTCTATGGTAGGCAGGGAGTTGCCCTTTACTCGCTGCCCGCATGCCCTGGTAGAGATAGTTTCGAGTATTAATAGGATTACTAAAATAGTAGGCAAGACAAAATGAACGATGAATGGAGATTGATGACGGCTCATAGAGCAGTGCTGAAGAAGACACTGCCGACCATTTAAGGAATATCAGAGCATAATGATGGTGATAACAAAAGTTAAATGAGTTAGTTGGTTCATGACTCACCGGTGTCCTCGAGCAGCTTGAAAGCGTAGAAGCCGTCCGCCGGTTTCTTCGCAGCCTTCGCGGCCTCTACCGCTTTGACAGGCAGGTTGATGCGCGGGAACGCGTACATCGCGCCCTACAGACACAACACGGACATCTCGTACAAGTAGGTAACTACGACTGCCCTGAATCTTCAGGCTAGATGAAGAGAAATAAACTCTTATGAATATTATGGCCTTTAAAAGACTCCATATCAGTTAGAGTAGGAAAGTCCGCTAGTCCTGTATAGCCATGCTGGTCGGGCACCAGAAGGTTATGGCAATTGGGATGATCCACCATTCATAGACGTGCTGGAGAACCTTCGCCTCCGGATCCCACGATGGCAATACGGCAAAGAGGCATCAACTTCACCGGAGATTAAAATTTTCTTCCAGAACGTCTATGAGTGATGTGAGGAAACGTAACGCCGCCACCGGGGCAAAACTTAATTACCCAGAAAAAACTAAAAAGTTGTGTAAAGACTCAGACTGTCCACCGTGGTAACCTGAGGAAGGACCGTCCCGTAGTAGATGTCGATCAACTGAATGGTGACGATGATGGTGTTGTCTCAGTCACCTGTACGACGTTGCACTTGAAGCCCTCCATACTGTTGAAGGTCTCCACGATCATGCTGGCACGCGCCTTGAGTGACTCCAGAACTGCCGCCTTCTCCTTGTTCCAGAGCTCGAACGACGGCTCCCCGCATTGTGGCGGCTTCGCCTGTTGACAACAACACCAGCTGTCACCGCAAGGTGGTGGAAGGCGTAGCCAGGGTGGGCTACTATCTACGGCCTTTGTATCGTGAGAGTCAAGATGGCGGGTCTACCTCAACGAATCAAATCCTTATAGGTATCAAAAAATTGTACCAAAACCGTACTATTCAGTACCTGGGTTTAAAAAAATAGTACCTTCATCAGAACAAAATTATATCAGAATTCAAATACACCTGGTGGTGCATGTTGATAACTCAAAATATACGCATTATTTATTAAATGTAATTATATCAAAAAAATGTACCTAGAATTTGCCATTAAGTCTCTGGTTTAAAAAAAAGAGTAACTTCCCCAGAACTAAAATAAATTACAAAATTGTTTGCAATCCCGCCTTATTGAAAGTGGAAGTCTATAGTTTTATTATTGAATTTACCAGTTCATTCAAGATATACTTACACCAAAAAATTGTACCTTAAAAGAACTTCAAATAAAAAGAAACACTAACTTGATCAGTGACTAACAGATCAGCTCTGTATTTTTGTACAAGAGAGTATACAGTGTATCAGGACAAGAATATTTGAAAGTGTGATGGTTTCTGACCCGACCATAGCATGGAACGAAGATTTTGATATGGCACAAATTCGTTATTATAATTGTGCCACTAGTCCCATTAATTTGGGCCTTCTTGTTTTTGAATACTAAATATTCTTATTGATTTTATTATTATTGATGTGGTTGTGGTCGAACAAACAAACTGATCACGGTTCCTGGCCCGACCACGACCACATCTAAAAAATTTCAATAGTCTGAAGGATTTTACTTTAATTGTGCCACTAGTCCCATTAATTTGTGCCTTGTAGTTATTGAGTAATAAGAGTACGATTGTGGTCGGGTTGGGGATCACGGATCCACGTTTCTTCCCTCCTTATCAGACACAGGTATCTCCCGAAGCTTCCGTGTCCGGTCGGGGCCTGCGTCATGCGGTAGGTAGGTCAGGACGCCGTGACGCCTATCCAGCCACTCCTCATAAAGTCTTACCGACGCGATTGCGGCGTGCCCGGACCTCGGTTGCGACAGTCGTTCCCTCCATGCTGCCTTGGACTGTTGCCATCTTAGCAACGGGACTAAAGTTTGATCATAATCAATCCCTTTTTTCTGACTAAACCGCTTATTGACAAGTCTGGCTTTGAATTTATCTACGGCACCGTCAGCATTCAGTTTAACTGTGATCGACCAAGATTTAGCGCATTGACTTAAAAAGCTAATATCAGATAGCAGTTTGGATAAAAATCACAGAAAAAATATTGGGTTGTAAAAAGATAACCAATTATTGTTGATTTACTATGTACCTTGTCAGTAACAACCCTGATTTTCTGGTAAGACACTAACTGAAAGTGGGTACTGTGGCACCATTTTAGAAAGGTAATGACAAGAAAGTGTCTACTGTAATTTGTAAAAGTTACGTACATACTTCAATGACAGGGAATTTATTAATCACACTTAGTGACGTATTTTACTATGCAGCGCCCTGGACCTGTAAAACTTACCGCCCAAAAGATAAAGAAAAAAAAACAAGTGCAAGTCGAATTCGCGCCCCAGTTTTCGGTCATATGTACTCTTACCGCCTTCAAAAACAATCACAAATAAGGGTAAAATAACCTACAAAATAACTTTTCTTTCGGAAGTCGGTTGTCTTTTTTTTGTTTCATTGTCTTTTTTGGCCTCCGACTTCCGAAAGAAAAGCTTTTTTTACTACTCTTTTTTGTTTAAATATTCAACCCAAATTCTTGTCAACTAGGTACATCATTTTCATACATGTGCACTAACAACGACGATATATTACTAGATTCCTTAGAACAAAAACTATTCTGTCAACTCGCTGAGGTACTACGTAAGCGAGGTGGACGGGGTACTGCGTTGTGATTGGCTATTTCGGGAATGGGAGTTTTTGGGTTTCAATGTTCTGGGGATTGGTTTTGGGGATGGGAGGGATGGGAGATTTGGTGATGGATGTTTTGGGGATGGGAGTTTTGGGTTGGTAGTTTTGGGGATGGGAGTTTTGGGGATGGCAGATTTAGGAATGGTAGTTATGGGAATGGATGTTTTATGATTAATATTTTGGGAATGAATGTTTCGGGAATGGGAGTTTTTGAATTAAAATTTTGGGATTGAATGTTCTGGGGATGGGAGGGATGAGAGATTTTGGGATGGGAGATTTGGTGATGGGAGTTTTGGGGATGGGAGTTTTGGGGCTGGGAGTTTTGGGGATGTGAGTATTGGGGATGTGAGTTTTTTTGAATGTTCTGGGGATTGGTTTTGGGGATGGGAGGGATGAGAGATTTTGGGATGGGAGATTTGGTGATGGGAGTTTTGGGGATGGGAGTTTTGGGGCTGGGAGTTTTGGGGATGTGAGTTTTGGGGATGGGAGATTTGGGTATGGGAGATTTAGGTATGGGACATTTGGGTATGTTAGATTTGGGGATGGGAGTTTTGGGGATGGGAGATTTGGTGGTGGGTGATTTGGGGTTAGGAGATTAGGTGATGGGAGATTTGGTGATGGGAGATTTGGTGATGGTAGTTTTGGGAATGAACGTTTTATGTTTAATATTTTGGGAATGAATGTTTTGGGGATGGGAAAATTTGTATTAATATTTTGGGAAAGAATGTTCTGGAGATGGGAATTTCGGGGATGGGAGTTTCGGGGATGGGAGTTCTGGGGATGGGAGTTTTGGTGATGGGAGTTTTCTGGATGAGAGATTTGGGGATGGGAGATTTTGGGATGGGAGATTTGGTGATAGGAGTTTTGGGGATAAGAGTTTTGGGAATGGGAGTTTTGGGGATGGGAGATTTGGGTATGAGACATTTGGGGATGTTAGATTTGGGGATGAGAGTTTTGGGGATGAGAGATTTGAGGATGGGAGATTTGGTGGTGGGTGATTTGGGGTTGGGAGATTTGGTGATGGGAGATTTTAAGACGGGATATTGGTGATGTAAGATTTTTGGATGGAAGATTTGGTGATGGGAGATTTGGGGACAGATTTGGGGATGGGAGATTTGGAGTTGGGAGATATGGTGGTGGGAGATTTGGTGATGGGAGATTTCGTGATGGGAGATTTGATGATGAGAGATTTGGTGATGGGGGATTTGGTGATGGCAGATTTGGTGATGGGAGATTTGGTGATGGGAGATTTGGTGATGGGGGATTTCGTGATGGTATATTTGGTGATATGAGATTTGGTGATGGGCTATTTGGTGATGGGAGATTTCGTGATGGGCTATTTGGTGATGGGAGATTTGGTGATGGGCTATTTGGTGATGGGAGATTTCGTGATGGGAGATTTCGTTTGAGAGATTTGGTGATATGAGATTTCGTGATGGGAGATTTGATGATGAGAGATTTGGTGATGGGGGATTTGGTGATGGCAGATTTGGTGATGGGAGATTTGGTGATGGGAGATTTGGTGATGGGAGATTTGGTGATGGGGGATTTCGTGATGGTATATTTGGTGATATGAGATTTGGTGATGGGCTATTTGGTAATGGGAGATTTCGTGATGGGCTATTTGGTGATGGGAGATTCGGTGATGGGCTATTTGGTGATGGGAGATTTCGTGATAGGAGATTTCGTTTGAGAGATTTGGTGATATGAGATTTGGTGATGGGCTATTTGGTGATGGGAGATTTCGTGATGGGCTATTTGGTGATGGGAGATTTGGTGATGGGAGATTTGGTGATAGGAGATTTGGTGATGGGAGATTTGGTGATGGGAAATTTCGTGATGGGTTATTTGGGGATGGGAGTTTTGGGGCTGGGAGTTTTGGGGATGTGAGTTTTGGGGATGGGAGATTTGGGTATGGGAGATTTAGGTATGGAAAGAAAGAAAGAAAGAAAGAAAGAAAGAAAAAATATTTTATTCGACACAGAACATGCACATACATACATTCAAAAAAGACAAAAAATAAAAATAAAACTTATAAGTACCTATTACACAGAAAAGTTGCAACATTAAAAAAAAAATAACATAATAATAATATAGTAACAGAATAGGTAGGCAGCTGTATGTCATGACTGTGACAAAAGGGCTTCCACTCAGCATAAAGCTGTGCTATGGGGGACCCACAGCACAGCGCTGGTTTTCAGTGGTCACCCGAAAAAGAAGAAGATAGAAAAGTGTACGGAAATCAAGCTAGGGTCATATACTCGTAGAAAAATAAATAAATAGGTCAATATTACATATTAACATAATATGTAAACTTAAGTATTATAGATATAGATTAAATAGAATAAATAGGTATGTGGTGGGTAACATAGCTGTGCGGACGAAGTCCGCATATAATATAATTATAATACCCGAAAACAACAAACCTTAACAAGATCGTCAGATGCTGTGTCTCGCTCACACCCTCACTTTCGCGTCAACCGCGCAAACAAGATCGTTGATTACTCAGTACGGTTGCACTTCCCTATCGGGTCTATTAGAGAGATGACGCGTGTGTGTGAATCATCGAGTCGGGCGATCGGTCAGCGCGGGCGCCGCCGCCGCTGCCTTGGCTCGCGAGACCGAGAGGTCACGTGACGCGCCGCGCTCGCTTCTCTCGATTCAAAAACACTGCCCGCCCGGTCAAATAACGAAGTACATGTGGTTTTAAATGTGTGTAGTGGTGTGTATTGTGTTTGCGTCCCAGTCGACGCGTGATTCACGTTAACTGTAACTATTTAAATAATAAACACCACAAAAATGTTACTATCGGCACGAGGGAAGATGATGAGATTCCTCCGACGCATCGCCATGCCGCTTTGCCGCTGCAAGCCGCTGGGATAATGATATACCTTGCACATAGATGATAAACCATGTGTAAGTATTTATTTATAAGATATTTTTTGTTCATGCTTCTGCTTTCCTAATAGGATTTGTTTCAAGTTTGATTTAAAATTTTGTTTTGTTTTCAGGGATCTTATTGGGGGTGGTAAATCGTTCCAGCAGCGAGAAGCGGCATACTTGAAGCATCCTCTGAAGGCTGTGGTCCTATGTCGAGGCATCGAGATCGGCAAGGACGTGGAGCGAGCGGAGTAGCTGTAGTGCTCGTGCCTCCAAGTAATTTTGTTATACAGGTATTCCGGTTTGTGCGTTTTTATGATACCGAACATTAAAACGGCTAGATGTAATTTGCGTCGTGCAGCCATTTTTAAAATATTATGGTCGTTTAAATACGGTGTGACATGATGTCTCCGGGGTATGCCAAAGCAATAGCGAGCGCACGCATTCTGTACGCGCTGGATAAGACGTTCTGTACGAGAAAGGAGGCACGGTCCATAAACAGCGTCACAATAATTAAATTTAGATAGTACTAGACTATCCACCAATCTCTTTCTCACTGCGATACTAAGGTAGTCTCGTACCCTATACAGAACCTTTAGCCTGTAAAAACAGTTTCTTACCACCTCATTGACATACTCCTCAAATCGAAGTTCTGGGTCGGTGATTAGACCAAGGTTACGTGCGACTTCGACTCCCTTTATGCTTACTCCCATGATTTTAACGTCGGGCTTCAGAGATAGAATTGATTTAATTTGATTTCTACTTCCTATTACCATAAACTTTGATTTTTAAGGGTTGAGTGCCAGTGAATTGACCGAAGACCACGCAGCTATTCTATCAAGCTCCTCATTAAGGGCACGTACAGCGGCTGTTGTGTTACTGGCGTTAAACGAAACATACAGTTGAGTATCATCTGCGTACACATGATAATTACAGCTCTTGATACAAGTAGTAATGTCGGCACTATAGAGTATGTAAAGAAGCGGGCCGAGTAGCGATCCCTGAGGGACTCCCCTTGTTATTGGATGTGGGGAGGAAGATAGTGTGGAACCGTCTTTCGTTCGTATCTCGACTCGTTGCGTTCTACCAGTTAGGTAACTCTGAAACCAGGCCGTTGCCCCGCTATCAAATCCGTAATACGCGAGTTTGGACAACAATAAAGAAATATTTATTGAGTCGAAAGCCCGTGAATAGTCGAGCAATACCAGAATAGATCCCTCACCACGGTCCCGTGCCTCAAGGATATTTCCTATGACGTCTGCCAAGGCAGTTGTGGTTCCGCGTCCCTTTCTAAATCCCGATTGTAGTTTAGGCAGCACATCATGCTTCTCGAGAAAATCGGTAACCTGCATATAAACCACTCTCTCCAACACCTTCGACAAGCACGGCAATAAGCTTATTGGGCGAAGATCTTTGAAGCTTTGTGGGTTATTGCTTTTAGGGATTGGCCTCACAATTGCATTACGCCATAGATTAGGAAATATATTACAGGCAATGGATCTATTTACTATTGCCGTGATCGCATTTAATGATTGCGGAAGTGTGAGGCCTATCATTTCTATCGAAATACCGTCTATCCCTTTCGCATTTGTCGTTATAGATCTTAGAATGTTTAGAACTGTTTTCGAATCTGTTGGTTTCAGTGTGAAGCTTTCAGTCCCGTACCTGTTTGACCGAAAAAAGGATTGTTGGGAGGTGTTAATGTTGGGGTCGCCCGGGACATCCAGAAAAGCCGAATTTATTTTATCTGGGTCGTTAAATTGTTCAACAGGCACGTCATCATCGTTGTTACTCGCTGGAAGCACATGCTTTTTAATATTGTGCCATAATGATTTAGAGTCGCAGATATTGTCATTGACGAACTTGGTAAAGAACGCCTTTTTTTCGTTTAATAACCCAACGATCGCTTGGTGTTTAAGGTCTAGATAATACTGCTTGTGTGCTTCCAGCTTTGTTTGACGATATCGACGGCGCGCACTGTTTCTCAACTTAAACATTAGTTTTACAGTGTCCGTTATCCAAGGCGTAGGTTGTGTACTGAGAAGTTTAGTCTTTAGTGGTGCGTGAACATCAAAAAGCCTGACAACATTAGAAGTAAACGAATTGACCATGTCGTTTACATCCTGCAGTCCGCAGATTGAGTCCCACGGGATCGCCTCTAAATCTCTCCGGAAATCGTCAACCGAAATGTCTCTAAAAGGACGGTAGGTTACCTTTTTACGTACCGGTTTCTCTTTTTTAAAAACGATTTCGCATGATATGAACGAGTGATGGCCGAGTTCCGGTATATGGTCCACAACAACGTCCCTATACCTTGCATCCGTACATATTAGATCGATCAGAGTAGAACTGTCTCCTATGAAGTGAGTAGGCGAAGGTACAATCTGCTCCATGTTGCAGTATTTTAAAAAATCCGTGAGTCTTCTTGATTTTGAATTGCTTGTATCGAGCATATTAACATTAAGGTCACCTAATAGAATAATATTATCGTACGGAGCCAGCGCGCATATGCTATCCGTTATTGCATCTAGGTATATGTCTAAGTCTAACCAAGGGGGCCGGTATGCCGTTCCTATCAGAAGTTTTTTATTTTTTGCAGTTATGTTAAGCCACATTTGCTCCACCTGTGGATGATGCGGGTGTACTCTTATTCGAGCGCTGATTCCAATCCTAATGTAAAAGGCGACCCCACCCCCGCGCCCTCCACGGATTGTCTCCGGCCGCGGTCTATGTCGTAATTGATATCCAGGAACTACTGGCGCTCGGCCCTCCTCCCCCTCCCTCAACCATGTCTCATTTATTGCCATGATATCAGCGGAATGATGATTCATAGCAACAATAAACTCATCATGATTTGTTGATAGTGAGCCCGCGTTTAAAAATCCAAACTTAATATGTTTATTGCGCGGCATTTGGGCATGAATTATTAAAATTATTTGAACTAGACAAAACGTATGAGTAACATATTATGTACCTATTATAGATGAATATTAAGGCATAAAAGGGAAAGAATGACACATAACTGCGGTGAGTTGTTAGTGAAGAAGTTTTAAAAAATACTATAATATTATTGCACGTATCATGATATCCGTAGGCTGTACACACTAAAAATAAAGACCTGTTCCTGTCACAGGCAAGACATACAGTGCCTAGTAATAATTTACCGTATAAAATAGTGACAAACTGATTTGAACACTTTAAAAACACATCAAAATTTACATAAACAAACAGAAAGACGAAACAAAATACAAAAATCATAATAGGGTAGCCAAAACTAGAATTAACAGGAGCTTTGAGGGAGTTTATTTGCGTCTGGTCCAAAAACCTCCAACAGATCCGTGTCATTGCGAATGAGCCTGGCCTTGTCACCAGACTTTTTCCGTGCAAGAATGCGGCCATGTTTCGTCCAAACAAATTGCCAGCCGAGACGCTGGCCAACCTCACGCGTTCGCCGAAATAACTGCCGGTTTGTCTTGGTTAGCCGCTCATTAAGGTAGTACCTACCCGATGGCCCGGGCATACCGAGGTCCGCAGTGTTAGCTCCGCGCCGCACTCTCGCGGCGCGCAGCAGCTCGTCGCGCAGGTCGCGACGCACAAGACGCACGACCACAGTACGCGGGCGTGTCTCGACTGGGCCTGTAGCACTCGTAGCACTCAATAGCCTGCCGCCAATGCGGTCCACGCTTACCAGGTCACCATCCTCAACTTTTACGCCTAACTTGCTGGCTATGACCTTCACAGTGTGCGTGAGGTTTTCTGACACGATCTCGGGCAAATTTGACACTTCTAAATCGTTGGATAGCAGTTGTTGGTCCCGGTCATTCAATTCGCGCCTCAATTGAGCAATTTCATCATCCGTTCCTGAACTTTTAGTGTTATTATTTGATTCCTCAAGAACTTTAATTTTGCTATGTATGACGTCTAACTGCTTATCATAATGCTGAAGCGAAACTCTCATATCGTCCCTGTCCGCCTGGAGCTGAGCCAGATCTTTACGTAAGGCCTGGAATTCGCTATGGAATTGATTTCGCATCACTTGCAATTCTGCCCGCAATTCCTCCTTGAACATCTGACGCAGCTCAGCTTGCAACTCTTCCTTGAAGCTACGTAGAGTGTCAGATAAACCTGAAGCATTATTAAAAGTTTCACCCAGCGTGCTGCAGCTCAAACCGCTGGTGTCCATCGTGTCCTCCACTCCATAAGCTTCCAGTATTGTAGCATCCGCCTTGCCCTTAGCCGTTGTATTTTTACAACTCGGGCAGATCCAGGTTGGTTGAATAGGACCCGCCAGTGGTAACAAAGCACATGAACGATGAAAAAGGGCGTTGCAAGTGCAACACCTGGCGGCCTCTAGCGGCGATATAAATTTTGCGCAACCACCACATTTCGCTGCCGGCATGATGTGAATTTTTTAGGTCGATCTTGCGGATGTAGTACCCCGGAGCGTCAGAAGATGGCGCTGTATTAACAAATTGCGCTTTTGGTTATCGTACTGTTATTATGTTATGGGAAATCTAATGGTGTGACAACACCATTCAACTCGGCACTCCCGTGGACACAGCACGCACACACCGGATACTTTTTATATTTGGGTTTTTACCAGTTTGTAAATAAATGTTAAATGTTCACTTTTTTGTATTAGAAGGTACTTTTCCTGCACTTTAGTTATAGTATGATTTTAGGTCTATTATTTTGCACTTTTCTCGTTCTTATGATTCACTGATTCACAATATAATAAGCTATAATGTTAACTGATTGTCTCTGTGATAACTTAGATGATTAAATACTTATAATGGATTACTTGTTTTATTTAAAAATATAAAAAAGCGAGGACTAGTTGACACTAGCTTGACGTCAAATACAACACGTTTGGGGATAAGAGTATGGGACATTTGGGTATGTTAGATTTGGGGATGGGAGTTTTGGGGATGGGAGATTTGGTGGTGGGTGATTTGGGGTTAGGAGATTAGGTGATGGGAGATTTGGTGATGGGAGATTTGGTGATGGTAGTTTTGGGAATGAACGTTTTATGTTTAATATTTTGGGAATGAATGTTTTGGGGATGGGAAAATTTGTATTAATATTTTGGGAAAGAATGTTCTGGAGATGGGAATTTCGGGGATGGGAGTTTCGGGGATGGGAGTTCTGGGGATGGGAGTTTTGGGGATGGGAGTTTTCTGGATGAGAGATTTGGGGATGGGAGATTTTGGGATGGGAGATTTGGTGATAGGAGTTTTGGGGATAAGAGTTTTGGGAATGGGAGTTTTGGGGGATGGGAGATTTGGGTATGAGACATTTGGGGATGTTAGATTTGGGGATGAGAGTTTTGGGGATGAGAGATTTGAGGATGGGAGATTTGGTGGTGGGTGATTTGGGGTTGGGAGATTTGGTGATGGGAGATTTTAAGACGGGATATTGGTGACGTAAGATTTTTGGATGGAAGATTTGGTGATGGGAGATTTGGGGACAGATTTGGGGATGGGAGATTTGGAGTTGGGAGATATGGTGGTGGGAGATTTGGTGATGGGAGATTTCGTGATGGGAGATTTGATGATGAGAGATTTGGTGATGGGGGATTTGGTGATGGCAGATTTGGTGATGGGAGATTTGGTGATGGGGGATTTCGTGATGGTATATTTGGTGATATGAGATTTGGTGATGGGCTATTTGGTGATGGGAGATTTCGTGATGGGCTATTTGGTGATGGGAAATTTGGTGATGGGCTATTTGGTGATGGGAGATTTCGTGATGGGAGATTTCGTTTGAGAGATTTGGTGATATGAGATTTCGTGATGGGAGATTTGATGATGAGAGATTTGGTGATGGGGGATTTGGTGATGGCAGATTTGGTGATGGGAGATTTGGTGATGGGAGATTTGGTGATGGGGGATTTCGTGATGGTATATTTGGTGATATGAGATTTGGTGATGGGCTATTTGGTAATGGGAGATTTCGTGATGGGCTATTTGGTGATGGGAGATTTGGTGATGGGCTATTTGGTGATGGGAGATTTCGTGATAGGAGATTTCGTTTGAGAGATTTGGTGATATGAGATTTCGTGATGGGAGATTTGGTGATGGGAGATTTTGTGACGGGAGATTTGGTGATGGGAGATTTCGTGATGGGCTATTTGGTGATGGGAGATTTGGTGATGGGCTATTTGGTGATAGGAGATTTCGTGATGGGAAATTTCGTTTGAGAGATTTGGTGATATGAGATTTCGTGATGGGAGATTTGATGATGAGAGATTTGGTGATGGGGGATTTGGTGATGGCAGATTTGGTGATGGGAGATTTGGTGATGGGCTATTTGGTGATGGGGGATTTCGTGATGGTAGATTTGGTGATATGAGATTTGGTGATGGGCTATTTGGTGATGGGAGATTTCGTGATGGGCTATTTGGTGATGGGAGATTTGGTGATGGGCTATTTGGTGATGGGAGATTTCGTGATGGGAGATTTCGTTTGAGAGATTTGGTGATATGAGATTTCGTGATGGGAGGTTTGGTGATGGGAGATTTGGTGATGGGAGATTTGGTGACGGGAGATTTGGTGATGGGAGATTTCGTGATGGGCTATTTGGTGATGGGAGATTTGGTGATGGGAGATTTGGTGATGGGAGATTTGGTGATGGGAGATTTGGTGATGGGAGATTTGGTGATGGGAGATTTGGTGATGGGAGATTTGGTGATGGGCTATTTGGTGATGGGGGATTTCGTGATGGTAGATTTGGTGATGGGAGATTTGGTGATGGGCTATTTGGTGATGGGAGATTTCGTGACGGGAGATTTGGTGATGGGAGATTTCGTGATGGGAGATTTGGTGATGGGCTATTCGGTGATGGGAGATTTCGTGATGGGAGATTTGGTGATTGGAGATTTGGTGATGGGCTATTTGGTGATGGGCTATTTGGTGATGGGGGATTTCGTGATGGTAGATTTGGTGATGGGCTATTTGGTGATGGGAGATTTCGTGACGGGAGATTTGGTGATGGGAGATTTGGTGATGGGCTATTTGGTGATGGGCTATTTGGTGATGGGAGATTTGATGATGGGAGATTTGGTGATAGGAGATTTGGTGATGGGAAATTTCGTGATGGGTTATTTGGGGATGGGAGATTTCGTGATGGGCTATTTGGTGATGGGAGATTTGGTGATGGGAGATTTCGTGATGGGAGATTTGGTGATGGGCTATTCGGTGATGGGAGATTTCGTGATGGGAGATTTCGTGATGGGAGATTTGGTGATGGGAGATTTGGGGATGGGTTATTTGGTGATGGGAGATTTGGTGATGGGAGATTTCGTGATGGGAGATTTCGTGATGGGAGATTTGGTGACGGGAGATCTGGTGATGGGAGATTTGGGGATGGGTTATTTGGTGATGGGAGATTTGATAATGGGAGATGTCGTGATGGGAGATTTGGTGATGGGAGATTTGGTGATGGGCTATTTGGTGATGGGCTATTTGGTGATGGGAGATTTGGTGATGGGAGATTTGGTGATAGGAGATTTGGTGATGGGAGATTTCGTGATGGGATATTCTGTGATGGGAGATTTGGTGACGGGAGATCTGGTGATGGGAGATTTGAGGATGGGTTATTTGGTGATGGGAGATTTGATAATGGGAGATTTCGTGATGGGAGATTTAATGATGGGCTATTTGGTGATGGGCTATTTGGTGATGGGAGATTTGGTGATAGGAGATTTGGTGATGGGATATTCTGTGATGGGAGATTTGGTGACGGGAGATCTGGTGATGGGAGATTTCGTGATGGGCTATTTGGTGATGGGCTATTTGGTGATGGGAGATTTCGTGATGGGAGATTTCGCGATGGGAGATTTCGTGATGGGAGATTTGGTGATGGGCTATTTGGTGATGGGAGATATGGTGATGGGAGATTTGGTGATGGGCTATTTATGTCGTGTGACTGGGACTGTAGCAACATAACTATTTTTAACTGTTTTTATTTATGTAACGTAACTATTTTTGAACTGTTTTTGTCTTTTGACATTTCAAAAGTGCTATGACTGGCCTACTTGAAATAAATGCTTTGATTTGATTGATTTGATTTGATTTGATGGGAGATTTGGTGATAGGAGATTTGGTGATGGGAGATTTCGTGATGGGAGATTTCGTGATGGGAGATTTGGTGATGGGCTATTTGGTGATGGGAGATTTGGTGATGGGATATTTGGTGATGGGAGATTTGGTGATGGGATATTCTGTGATGGGAGATTTGGTGACGGGAGATCTGGTGATGGGAGATTTGGTGATGGGCTATTTGGTGATGGGAGATTTGATAATGGGAGATTTGGTGATGGGTGATTTGGTGATAGGAGATTTGGTGATGGGAGATTTCGTGATGGGAGATTTCGTGATGGGAGATTTGGTGATGGGCTATTTGGTGATGGGAGATTTGGTGATGGGATATTCTGTGATGGGAGATTTGGTGACGGGAGATCTGGTGATGGGAGATTTGGGGATGGGTTATTTGGTGATGGGAGATTTGATAATGGGAGATTTCGTGATGGGAGATTTGGTGATGGCAGATTTGGTGATGGGAGACTTGGTGATAGGAGATTTGGTGATGGGATATTCTGTGATGGGAGATTTGGTGACGGGAGATCTGGTGATGGGAGATTTCGTGATGGGAGATTTGGTGATGGGAGATTTGGTGATGGGCTATTTGGTGATGGGCTATTTGGTGATGGGAGATTTGGTGATGTATTGTGTGAGTTCTATGTGCACAAAGCTATCATTCACAAAATACCTACGTCTTAATTATTTTTATTTTTTGACTTGAATGTGCCCTGGCGGTCGAGAGTATGTCATGCTCACTCAAATGTCTCGCTGATGGTGGCGCGTATGTCGGATCATTTAGTTCCCTTCAAAATGGTTGAGCTGAATGGTGCTGATATCATGCATCATGTTCGTGAACGGGCGCTGTCAGTTGGGACTGGTCATCTCTTAGCTGCCTCGGTTTATTTTAAAAATCAATTATTTTATTTCTGATTTCTTTTGGACACTTTTTAACTTGCTACATCGTTCTCACATAATGTACCATCTTAAAGGAATGATGTAACAATGGTTCTGTAATAATTTTGGCGATCTAAAAAGAGTGTCCATGGAGTTTCTTGCCCGTTCTTCTCCATAGAGATCAACTTCTTGGAACGGGCATCTACGGTACTTTCACAGTTTTTATGTCGTGTGACTGGGACTGTAGCAACATAACTATTTTTAACTGTTTTTATTTATGTAACGTAACTATTTTTGAACTGTTTTTGTCTTTTGACATTTCAAAAGTGCTATGACTGGCCTACTTGAAATAAATGCTTTGATTTGATTGATTTGATTTGATTTGATGGGAGATTTGGTGATAGGAGATTTGGTGATGGGAGATTTCGTGATGGGAGATTTCGTGATGGGAGATTTGGTGATGGGCTATTTGGTGATGGGAGATTTGGTGATGGGATATTCTGTGATGGGAGATTTGGTGACGGGAGATCTGGTGATGGGAGATTTGGGGATGGGTTATTTGGTGTTGGGAGATTTCGTGATGGGAGATTTAATGATGAGAGATTTGGTGATGGGGGATTTGGTGATGGCAGATTTGGTGCTGGGAGACTTGGTGATAGGAGATTTGGTGATGGGATATTCTGTGATGGGAGATTTGGTGACGGGAGATCTGGTGATGGGAGATTTCGTGATGGGCTATTTGGTGATGGGAGATTTGGTGATGGGAGATTTGGTGATAGGAGATTTGGTGATGGGAGATTTCGTGATGGGAGATTTCGTGATGGGAGATTTCGTGATGGGAGATTTGGTGATGGGAGATTTCGTGATGGGAGATTTGGTGATGGGATATTCTGTGATGGGAGATTTGGTGACGGGAGATCTGGTGATGGGAGATTTGGTGATGGGCTGTTTGGTGATGGGAGATTTCGTGATGGGAGATTTGTTGATGGGGGATTTCGTGATGGGAGATTTGCTGATGGGAGATTTGGTGATGGGCTATTTGGTGATGGGGGATTTCGTGATGGGAGATTTGGTGATGGGCTATTTGTTGATGGGAGATTTGGTGATGGGCTATTTGGTGATGGGCTATTTGGTGATGGGGGATTTCGTGATGGGAGATTTGGTGATGGGAGGTTTGGTGATGGGAGATTTGGGGATGGAAGGTTTGGTGATGGGAGATTTGAGGATGGGAGATTTGGTGATGGGAGATTTGGGGTTGGTAGTTTTGGGTTGGTAGTTTTGGGGATGGTAGTTTTGGGGTCTGTTCCGTCTCAAGGTATGTTTACGGCTCACAGGAGTGGTCGAAATAAGACGGATATAAGACTTTTTGCCTAATGTGTTGACAGACATCGGTCGCCTGTTATTAAGAGTCTAGTAATATATCGTCGTTGTGCACTAGAATTTTGTAATCCGTAGTCACCGGTAATAACATCGCTCATGTACACAATTAGCTAAAAAAACCCTATCTCAAATACTACTGAACCGATATTGATGAAACTTGCTTTATTCCCTAAGATGAACAATAGCTAGTGTAACAAAAAAATAATTACTTAAACAGGACGTGTAGGTAGTTCCGGAGATATGCGAACACAAACTAAATCAGTCGATGCCTAATTCTTACTGTTAAGGAGATGTATCTTCCATCATCATCTCAGCTACTACTAGAGATTATGATTACCATACGCAAATACTTAAATAACTTCATAAAATTTGCGAAAAACGATGTGTAGGCCTATAAAATTTGAGGGTTGCCTTCGATTTCTCCAGGATCTCATCATCAGATATTGAAATGGTGACAATGGAACTACACGGGAAGCACCAGCTATCAAATAAAAAAAATATCATGAAAATCGGTTCACCCAGTCGCAAGTTATGAGGTTACAATCATTAAAAAAAAAATACAGTCGAATTGATAACCTCCTCCTTATTTGAAGTCGGTAAAAAATGTACCTATTAATAGTAAGAAAAACAATGAATATATATTGCTAACAAAATAATATCCGTTTTTATTTCATACTCTATAACCCTGTATGGCCAGTTTTGTTACGACAACAGTTCAGCATTACTAACAGAATTAAAATGTTTAATTGTAGACTTAATTATACATACAGTGTGACTACTTGACTTAACGCGTCGTGTGTGCCATAAAGTGGCACATATTTCTGGCATAATCAGTAACTTCAGACTATTGATATTTTATTAGATGTGGTTGTAGTGGGGCAGGAACCGTGAACCCCAGCCCGACCACAATCGAACTCATAATACTCAAAAACTAGAAAGCCCAAATTAATGGGACTAATGGCACAATTAAAGTAACCAATTTGTGCCATAGTAAAATCCTTCAGAATATTGATATTTTACTAGATGTCGTTGTGATCGGTTCATAAACCGTGATCCTCAGCCCGACCACAATCGAACTCATAATATTCAAAAACTAGAAGGCCAAAATTAATGGGACTAGTGGCACAATTACACTTCTGGACACATCTATTGGCCCACCTTGTATTTTCAGTTTCGTTTGGTCCTAGCTAAAATTTTATATTAGGTCGAGCAAAAAGTTTTTATACAGTTTTGAACCTGGCACATTCACAATTTGATTCAATAGTCTTTTTTTGAATTTCGAACACAGAATTTAAAGAAACAAAAGACAATTTGGAGCCTGTTTGTTGATATCAAACAATCGAATACCAAGAAAACTTGGTTTTATTGGTTTACTTGGATTTAATTCTTGAAAAAGTGATTGATATCTTTGTTTTTGCAACAAACATCACTTATTCTTAACATTAAGGTTAGGTTCTATCAATAATCTATGGATACTTCACCTGAAGTCGCCGCCCAAGCTGTGGCACTTATTCAGGCCTGACACAGCCAAAGAAACGTGAGTGCTCAACTTAATTTAAGTCGATCTGCGGTCCGAAATGTTTATCGGAGGTACCTAGAGACTGGCGGCTTTGTTCGTCGCCAAGGAAGGCCACGATCTCGGGTCACAACTGAAAGGCAGGATCGATTCATCGTGACGACCAGCTTGAGAAATCGTCACCTTACCTCCATTGAGATACAAAACCAACTTCGCGACTTCCACGGAGTATCTGTGAGCGCTCGAACTGTTCGGAGAAGGTTAAAAGAACGCGATATGGTACCACACAAGCCAGCTAATGGGCCCAAACTAACGCGAGCCCACCGAACAGCGCGCCTTCATTTCGCACGCAGTCATTTAAATTGGACACAGCAAGATTGGAGCCGTGTACTCTTTTCTGATGAGTCTAAAATTGTGTTACATGGCAATGATGGAAGGAAGAAGGTCTACCGACGTAAGGGAGAGCGTTTCGCACAATGCTGCTTTGAAGAGAGGACTGCTTATGGCGGTGGCTCATGGACTGTCTGGGGCGGTATATCCGCGAGCGGCAAAACTCAACTTGAGGTTGTTACAGGACCACCGCTGCCAACATTAAATGCTGAAAGGTACATTCGTGAGTGCTTAGAACCTCACGTGATACCATACGCGGACTATGTAGGCCCAAATTTCCTTTTTATGCATGATAATGCAAGAGCCCATGCGGCCGGCATCGTCAGGGAATATCTTCGGGATGTGAACATTACAGTTATGGACTGGCCAGCCAGAAGCCCAGACATGAACCCCATTGAGCACATGTGGGACGAGCTAAAAAGACGTGTTAGGGCTCGTCAGCCAGTTGCTCAGACGATGCAGGAGTTGAAAACTGCCATAGAAGAGGAATGGGAGATGATCCCTCAAAATTTCATAGAGCGGTTGATAAACTCTATGCCTAATCGTATGAGAGCTGTGGTAGATGCCCATGGAGGCAACACGCGTTATTAAATTAAACCTTTATTTGATAAAACATGTTTTTTATTCAAAAATCAATTGCCTTTAACAAGGCGCATATCCGACTTGTTAGGCGTAGCTCCATGTCGTATGGTATTCTGAATTCAAATTTAAAACAATACGATCGAAAAAGATGGTAAAATGTATCAGGTTTAAAACTGCATCAACAGTTTTTGTTCAATCTAGCAATTATATTTCGGTAGGGGCCATCGAAACCTAAACTCTAAGGTGGGCCAATAGATGTGTCCAGAAGTGTATAATAACGAATTTGTGCCATTTCAAAATCTTCGTTCCATGCTGTGGTCGGGTCAGAAATTATCACACATTTGAAGGGGATATTCTAGGCTTATTTTCATCGACAAAAATGCTTTAAAAAAAAACTTACTCCAATACTCCGCGAATAGCGGCCGTTTTAGTTTTTTGATTTGTCGAACTGGGGTACTAAGACACCTACATACATGCAAATGGCATGACTTTATTGCTTACGAAAGTTTTGGGTGTATTTGAATTCTGATATAATTTTGTTCTGATGAAGGTACTATTTTTTTAAATCCAGGTACTGAATAGTACAGTTTGGGTACTATTTTTTGATACCTATAAGGATTTGATTCATTGAGGTACACCCGCCATCTTGACTCTCACTTCGTTTCATGTTTATTGTATTTACTGATTTATTCTAACTCATGTAAATTGTAATTGTGCAATTCACGTGACAGTAAATGTGTGTTATAGATTCGTTTAGGATTTCAAAAAGAAACTAAACATAAAACACTAACAACCAAATCGACAGTGCATTGTCCAATAGAGCTGGGACAAAGCATGGCAGAGATGGTCTTGTACAAGTTCGCCTGCACTTCCTTATCCAAGTTCACGAGCTCCATCCATCCTCCTCGCAGACCGCACTCGCCCATGTAGCCCTTACTGATGGACATGAACGACGCCAGCTCCAGCTCGCTGCATGGAGGACCCAGCTCAGTCATCACCTGTGAACGATTATAATTGAGTTGATCATCGCAGATGAGAATGACAAGACTTGATCACAAATCTCGGTATTTTGCACCAGATAGACAATAAAATTAGGACATTTCTTTGTACTGCAACATAGATCCACATTCAAATATAGTGCTGACCTTCTTGAAAGAGGTGAACTTGCTCCCCTCGGCGTACACGTTGTGTTGGTACACCTCGTCTGCCAACACGAACAGTTTGTGCTTCGCCGCGAACTTGAGAACTTCCTGCATGTTCTTTTTCGTTAGTACCTGTGAATTGATTTTTTTTAGGTATCCGATTCCGTACCTTAAAAAAACCGGTCAAGTGCATGTCCGAACGCATAAAGTGAAGGGTTCTTTAGTAGTCTAGTTTGATTATTAAAAACAAACTTACTTTTGCAATTGAACAACATCTCACATACATTCCGCCTTACCACAAAAAGAAAAGCATCTGTAACGCTCGTCCAAAAAAAGTGTAACTGCTAAAAACGACCCTTTTATCAACGTGAAATATCGTTTTGACGTTGACAGTTTTTTAGTCAGTTAGCCAGTAACCAGTGCAAGTCTGTCCGGTGTAACAATATTCTTTATTAGGATAATACAATTTATTCTAGAATATAAAATACAATTTAGATAATATAAAAACACCGTTCAGCACTTCACAGTTCACAGTAGTACACAGTTCAACGTTTAACACACACTGAAGGTTAGGATTTAGAAGTAGCCTCAGCAGGTTAGGCCTCAGGAAGAGGAACTCAGTTGTGTCCTCAGTAGGAGAGGTCTCAGGAGTGACCTCAGTAGGAGAAGTCCCAGGAGTGACCGCAGTAGGAGAAATCCCAGGAGTGACCGCAGATGGAGAGGTCCCCGGAGTGACCGCAGCAGGAGAGGTTCCAAGAGTGACCTCAGTAGGAGAGGTACCAAGAGTGACCTCAGTAGGATAGATTGCAAAAGTGACCTCACAGGAGTGACTCAGAGGGTAAGAGGAGATCCCTCAGTTGAGTGATTTAGAGGGTCGTATAGACGTCTGCGATCGAGTCAAAGCTGTTGACCATTCAACAGTCCAAGATAGAGAGAACCCCTTCCTCTGACGGCCTCCGCTTTTATATCCGTCAGATTGTTTTCGTAATTTCTTCTTTTCTATTTTCAAATATTAGTTTCATCAAAGGTTTGGACATATCAGACCAAGGAGGTCTGCGTGCGTTTACATAATGTAAAATTTAGATTTAAGTTATTACAAACATAATAATTATAAAAATAAAAAATACAATGTTTCTGTGAAATCAATTAGATAAAATAATTTAATTATATAAAGCAAAAGCAACATCATAAACAAGAAACTATAACATAGGTCATAGACTAAGCCGGACAGAAAAATAAAAGTAACTGACAGTTTCTTATTTGACAAAAGTGTCACAACAAAATGATCAAGTAATAATTATTTTACTAATAAAAAGATGTTAAATAAGATAAAAGGATGAAATGGATGACGTAAGTATACATAAATACTATATTTCCCCAACGACCCCGAGAAAATTTTTGGCCTAGGACAAAAATTTTGTAAAGGTTAAAATATTACCACATTCACAAAACTTGCATAACTCAATCAAACACACCGACATCTTACGTTTAGTGTCAGGTAGGATTCACATTCAATGATCGCTACTCAACTGATAAATCAATAACTTTAAGGCTTATTTTCGGAGTTGTAATCCGCTCTCGTCGAAAACCACTAATGAGATGAGATTTTAACAGAGGCTTATTTTTATGGAGTTGTCAGCCGCTCCAAAAGATACCCATGGTTTAGAGCCATAGATAGCGGTAATGATGGGGTAGGCCATCATACCGTAGAGACTATTGGGATAGACCAATAGTATAGAAGTCAACAAGGGCTTATTTAAGGAGTTGTCAGCCGCTCCAAAAGAATACCTATGGTTTAGAGCCATAGATATCGGTAATGATGGGGTAGGCCATCATACCGTAGAGACTATTGGGATAGACCAATAATATAGAAGTCAACAAGGGCTTATTTAAGGAGTTGTCAGCCGCTCCAAAAGAATACCTATGGTTTAGAGCCATAGATATCGGTAATGATGGGGTAGGCCATCATACCGTAGAGACTATTGGGATAGACCAATAGTATAGAAGTCAACAAGGGCTTATTTAAGGAGTTGTCAACCGCTCCAAAAGAATACCTATGGTATAGAGCCATAGCTATCGGTAATGATGGGGTAGGCCATCATACCGTAGAGACTATTGGGGGAAACCAATAGTATAAAAGTTATAGAAAAATGAACTGATGAATGAATTAGAAATGCCTAATAGAGTTTTTAAACCTAGAACAACTCTATTAGGGAAGAAAGAGAAAAAGACAAGTATGAAGAATATTATGTTAAAATCAAGTAAATAGTTCGAAAATAAAAGTTTATATAAAATGATTCTATCTCGGACTCAAATGGCGATTTTGTAGAGAGCAAGAGTATTGTGAGGACTCCAAAGAGTTTTCAAAGCGAGAGTCAATTAGTACTTAATTTTGCCATAGCAATAAGATCCATACCAAATAGTCAAAATAGTAGGAACTCTATGATCCTGTTGCCTAGCAACCAATGTTTATATGAATAAGTCAGAAAAATCTTTTCAGAGCCCACGATAAATGAATATAGTATGATTCCATAATAAGTATATAGAAATATATAGTTGTAAAAGGAGTAATGTAGTTGAGTAGGTATGAAAAAACGTCCACAGGATATTCTCCTGTTTCTGTCGTAGAGTGTCTCAACAACCAACTTGGGAGTGTCCACGAATGGATTAACACACCAAGCGGCCGTTGAGTACGAATACCAGAGGGGTAAACGTTGTGGTGTGCAAGTCTGTGGGATGTAGTATTTCAATGTTATTGTTAAGTGTTAAGTAAGTAGGTATGAACGACTACGGGATATTGTCCAATAGCCGTCCGAGAGTAACCAATCTCCAACCTTGGTTGTGCCCACAAGTGGGTTAACACTCCCAAGAGGCCGAAAGGGTGCCGATTATCTTACGATAATGGAATGTGTGAGGGGGTGTAGGAGTAGTATAAGTAAATAAATAAATAAATAAGTGGATGATAAGATGAATAATAAGCTTGGCCAAATATATTCACTTGAGGAAGTGTTTTTTAGAATTTAGGGAGGGCTGGGTTAGCCAGTTGGGCGCCAATCTGTAACAATATTCTTTATTAGGATAATACAATTTATTCTAGAATATAAAATACAATTTAGATAATATAAAAACACCGTTCAGCACTTCACAGTTCACAGTAGTACACAGTTCAACGTTTAACACACACTGAAGGTTAGGATTTAGAAGTAGCCTCAGCAGGTTAGGCCTCAGGAAGAGGAACTCAGTTGTGTCCTCAGTAGGAGAGGTCTCAGGAGTGACCTCAGTAGGAGAAGTCCCAGGAGTGACCGCAGTAGGAGAAATCCCAGGAGTGACCGCAGATGGAGAGGTCCCCGGAGTGACCGCAGCAGGAGAGGTTCCAAGAGTGACCTCAGTAGGAGAGGTACCAAGAGTGACCTCAGTAGGATAGATTGCAAAAGTGACCTCACAGGAGTGACTCAGAGGGTAAGAGGAGATCCCTCAGTTGAGTGATTTAGAGGGTCGTATAGACGTCTGCGATCGAGTCAAAGCTGTTGACCATTCAACAGTCCAAGATAGAGAGAACCCCTTCCTCTGACGGCCTCCGCTTTTATATCCGTCAGATTGTTTTCGTAATTTCTTCTTTTCTATTTTCAAATATTAGTTTCATCAAAGGTTTGGACATATCAGACCAAGGAGGTCTGCGTGCGTTTACATAATGTAAAATTTAGATTTAAGTTATTACAAACATAATAATTATAAAAATAAAAAATACAATGTTTCTGTGAAATCAATTAGATAAAATAATTTAATTATATAAAGCAAAAGCAACATCATAAACAAGAAACTATAACATAGGTCATAGACTAAGCCGGACAGAAAAATAAAAGTAACTGACAGTTTCTTATTTGACAAAAGTGTCACAACAAAATGATCAAGTAATAATTATTTTACTAATAAAAAGATGTTAAATAAGATAAAAGGATGAAATGGATGACGTAAGTATACATAAATACTATACCGGACAGACACAACTGTGGACCCAGGTCGCCTAGCTGTAGTGTAGCTTACGTGCTTCGTTAGGTTGACAACAAGGCGAAAAGCGATGCGGTGACTATATCTTTCCTAGTCGATAATATTACCCTATCACTCATGTTTTGAGGGTACTAAACTAAGTTCCCAATGATGTTAGCTTCACCTGTCCCGTGGGGTTTCCAGGGTTGATAACAACAAGCGCGCGCACGGCGTGGGTCTTACTTCCCTCCTGGAAGGCTCGCTCCAGCTCGTCCAGGTCCAGTCCCCACTGGTTGTCTTCGTCCAGGTAGTAGCTCACCTGTCCCAGACCGTACTCCGCCAGAGACGCAGAGTATAGAGGGTACTGCGGGATCGGGACCATCACACCTGTACAGCATGAGAGCCTATATGTATACTATCGGATCATATTGAGAACACCTGTGTATATGGAAACAATATGACGTCTGTATCTTAAACTGTTAAACAGTCAGATTTTCGTAAATTGTGCATCACGGCTCCATGATATCATGGGCTTTTAGAAATTTTCTTTGGGCCTGATCTTTCGACAACTATTAACGAAAAAAGAAAAAAAAGGGGCACGGTTAATAATATCCTCGTTATTCAGTTTACAAAATATCTTTTAAATTGAAACAATAATGGGTGAGAAAATCTTAAAATACGACTATTTTTACTAAGGTTATTCAGACTTATTTGTCTTTATCGCACGATGTCGAGAATCGCCGCCGAGCGCTTGCAGACCAACAGCAATTGTTTCTTCAAACACCTAATTTCTTTTTTTCTAATACCTTATTTTTATAGTCTCCCCGCCCGCATTTCCTCTTAATTTTAGCTGTCTCGTCGGGCTAACCACTGTTACCTAGTTTAATTTTTTTCCGAAGTGAGTTCTTCTCTGCAAACTAACGTTCACTGATTTACTAACCCGAGACCTTTCCATCAACGTTATTGACGAGCATCTCCAAGCAGTTCCTTATACCGGTAGATGCGCCGGCGCAGAGGCAGATGTTCTCCCAGTTGGCTCTGTGTCCGTCGCGCTGCTCGATGTACTCGGCCACGTGCTTGCGAATCTTGTCGATACCGTACGACATCGTGTACGCGCCCGCTGAACCCCCACTGAAGCATAAATACATCCATCTCGACAGTTAAAGTGAAGGCTTCATCTGGGGAGACTAGAGTAAAAAAACTGAATTTACAAAGGTTAAGGGCAAGCTTCGGTAAAATCGAAACATGATGTTTTGTCAAGCCATCAAAAGGGTCATACCAGGTGTGGGTTGCTATTGTTTGTTCAAATAGACTAGTTGCCCTAAAAATTTAATTAGTCCGTCTTTAAGATTATTCAAAAATAAGGGACACGTTTTTTTTTATTTGTAAATTAGACTAAAAATGACAAAGGTATAGCCTACTAAAATTACGTGTGACGTCACGCCTCGTGGCATTTTTTGCGCGGGGTGACGTCACAAACTAAGTGTAATGGGCTATATCTTTGTTAATATTTGTTTAATCGAAAAAAGCAAAAAATACGTGTCCAATATTATTTTTATAATCTAAAATACGGAATAAATAGAATGTAATACCCTGGAAACTACCCTATTGTATAGTCACCAGTCTCAAGTCCTCGATTACGTACGAGATTTGATTGATGATTCTTCTATGAACACCTACCCACAAACTTTAAGTATTCCTTCGGCTCTCTGTTTTACGTCGTCTGGGTAAGAGCTGCTTTGAATCAGGTCGGGGGAAAGCACACAAGACAGCACCTGCACAGAATTTATATTATCAGCACGACAGGTGTAATTCATATTTTAATTGGCAACAAATTAGTTCAAGAACTTCGTCGATTAGTATTTCAGATCCCTTAGCAATGCTTTCGGCTGCTATATGATCATTTGTCATTTTCAGCTGAGAAATGATGAAAAAAAAAATCTTTTAATGCTAAAATGAGGTAAGTAACGCGCTGTATCTAATACTCCTTTTTTTTTACTACTTATTATGGTGATGCTGTTCAACATGGCAAAAGTTAACCCCCTCTATGTTAATCATCCGCCTTCAAATAAATCCCCATGACTCACAAAAAGTAAGTCAGTGATTTAATGATGATCATACTTGTCTGATGAAGGTGATGGGCTTCTGTCCCATGGCGTGCGCGTCTCCGATGTTTGCGTTGATCACTTCAGTGAAAGGTTTTTTCTTTCCCTGGTGAACAACAAGAATGTCTGCTATCTAAGCTGAGCTGTACAAGCTTACTGTGACTTCACATCACGATCATGTTCCGTGGAAGATAAAAGCAAAAAAAAAAACAAATAAAAACTTCGTTTGTGGTAGCGGCGATCATAAGTTAGTTCCCAGTCATTAAAGCAGTAGTACCTATCCACAGCTTCTACTAAGAAAAGCTTTTCTCAGTTTTTTAATAAATCTATCTAAAGAGGTGTATGATAAGCCAAGGAACTGAAAGAGCGAAATAAGCTTCGCAAAGCTGATGATTACATTTAGCGTGGAGCCACGTGGAGCTTCCATTGCGAGGTACAGATAGCGCGCGAGTTGAAGACAGAGCTTAGGAATGCGGTAGTGCTGTTGACAAGGATGGCGCAGTACTACACTGCAGGCGCGTGAGGTGGGGCGTGCGGGTAGCGGGGCGCTCTTTACCTCAGACTCCGACTGCATTCAACTTGCGCGCTATCTGTAGGTACAGATGTTGCAAGATGATGAAGAACTGAAACAGCCAACTGTCAATAAACCTCGCAAGCCGTAAGTCGCAGACAACACATTTGATTTAGAGCCTCCGCCGGTCGCGGGAGTCCTCCTTGTGGTAAGATGACTTTGGTACGTTTTATTTGTAACTTGGAGCAGAAAGAGCCAAAAGAGGCTTTTTTTCTTATACTTATTACGCGCCGAAAGAAAGGTTCTGAATGTGTTCTGCCTCGCTCTAGATTTAGTGGGTCTACGCTACCGCCTAGCAATAGTGGCCAGTGGTATCGGCCCCGACTTACGAGTTGTAGGTCGTGGGTTCGAATCCAGCCGGGCGCATTACTTTATGTAATTTTTTTCATCACCAATGCTCTCAAAACGGTGAAGAAAAACATCGTGAGGATACCGGCATGTCCTAGAACCAAAAAGTCAAAGATATGCGACATCCACCAACCCGCACTGGGCTCGCGTGGTGAATTGTGGCCCACTCCCACTTCAGAGAGGAGGCCTGTGTCCCAACTGTGGGAACTTTATAGGCTGACGATGACGCCATCGCCTTGTGATTAATGTAAGTAGGAAGAAAAATTAACATGAAAGCCAAAAGGTTTGATGTAGGTATACCTACCTACAATAAATTAAAAGGAATATGGAGTACCTCCTCAAGTTCCTTTTTGATTGCAGCGGCACGAATGACAAGCGGTCCTCGTACGGCGTATTGTAATTTAATCATATTCGGGTTTAAATTTTCCATATTTATAGTTTTATTCGATGACTTGGATGATGACTTGCACTTGATGCTTCTTAGCGTCGCCATCTCGTTCGCAGGCGTCGGGTGTGTGACACCGGACAGAATCCGGCCAGTGCGGCCCAATACCTTCGATGGTGCCATGGTTGTTGATCAATCGAAGCTCCTCGAAGAATTTCAACCCCTCATAGAGCCATAAAATCATGAAACCCTCCAAGTTATTAGTCCAGTAACTTCATACTTCCGGGATTCTGATCACTTCACCCACTGTACCGAGCTTGAGCGGATCACCGACCGGTTAAAACACCGTTATTTACGTTACCTATGTTTTGTAAGATTTTGACTATTATTCAGCTTTTATAAAATTGATTAAAAAAATACAAACTTCTAAATAAAATAGGTATATAGACATGACAGAGTTTTCTGTGCATAAAACAGATGAAACTCATGACATTGACAGTTTAAAAAAAGTTTCCTCTAGTGTGTTGATGATGTCGACAGGATTCAGGCACTTGTTCCGTGACTTCAGTAGCTGCACAGGGCAGGACATTAATTATATTACAGCAATGTATGTAGAACAGCACCACAACATTCATTTGCTATCGTTTTGTTTTCATCCCGTATTATAGGTTGGCGACGACGCCCCCTCAGCCCTCTATTCTGCACGTGCCCCCTGCTACCTTACTTGGTGTCTTGTATTTTTTATTCGTGAGCCTGCCGTTTTTTTTTTTCTAACAAATTTTAGCAACCCCTAAAATGCATTGTTTGAAATTACTTTAGTCCGCCAATTTTCATTAGACGAGTAGGTTCTATACTCGATTTGATTGCATGGTATGTTTTTCCGTTTTTCCCGCATGAGGGCGGGAGGGTGAATGAATGTAAACGTGTTTCACCGTTGGCCACATCTTCTCTTACCATCAAGAGAGATAGTGGTAAACGACAACTACACAGTTTTTTTATTTGAAGTTGATTCATACATCAATCAAAAAACTTTATTGCGGAAAGAAAAAATCGACTGCGAGTATGACTCGCCTTATCAACTTGGCTAAGAAACATGCGGCTTTTAAAATTTTATATGATTTTAAATTTTTTATGCTTATTTTAAATATCATTTAAAATAATTTGTTTGTCACAACCCTATAGCCGATTGGTGGGATAAGCAGCGGTTGGGCTCCAAGCATGAACAAAAAAAATATGCACACAGTCATTTCCTCCCAACTGAAAACTTATTTACCTGAAGTTTACCCAATTATCACTAAGAAAAAAATCAATCAGCTGACTCTAAAATAAATATTATCATGGCATGGTGGTAAACTAAACTCGTCATAAAATAATCAAGTACCTAGTAAATGTTTAATAGCAATATTACGTAGAAACGAAAATGTATGAAACGATACGACACGGTTGGTGGTTGGTGCAGGGGTGCGTTTAAGTCAACCATCCAGTTTAAAAATACGGACTAAACGTTAAACACCCCGTTCAAGTACACAGAGAGGTGAAAAATTAAACTGACTAAAATTTTATATGCCCCGTTCACGGTCGTCCGCTGGTATAAGTTTTCGCCTACTAGGATAAATCTTAGCGACCTTTTTACCTCGCTAAATTTTATCCTGCTGTCATTTAGATAGGAAAGGCGTGGGGGAATGTCTCAGTCCATGCTATACGTCTATGGTTCAATTATCTCCTGCACGCGTAGGCGATTCTATCTATATTCTATTCTATCTCTATTCTACCAAGAAAAGACAAAGTTATTTCATCGTTATTTTTATACAAATCGACTGTTTTTTTGCACATATATGACACTATTCTTTCACTATTAAAGAATAGAAACATTATCTTTTCTATATTTAAAACATTGCTATGCCGATTTAAACCTTATAGTATATTATTTAAACCGATAAAAATCTTTTACTTTCTGTCCTTTTGTCTATTCTCCCGTCGACAAAACCCGTTTCTACAGCGCCATGCTACGCGTGAAGTCGATCAACGAGTCCATTAGTCATAGACATAGAGCATGGGTCAAATGTTTTCTTTAAAATAGCCGAAATATCATAAATAAATTCTGTAATTCAGAGCAGTTATCGATTCTCTTTCCACATAGGCAATACAATATTCAAAACTTTTTTTCCTTTCTGTCTAGAGTAGTAGGCTACACAAATCAAGCTATACAAAATCGGTTTGTCTTGGTCTCGCTTCGTATGATTTTTACACACAATGAAAAGTCAGCTAAAAAGCCCAGAAGCCATGCAGAATATTGTTTAAAATTAAAAAAGTTACACTGTAACGCACACATTTACATGCACACATACACTCAAGCGGTGACTGCACACACGCAATGAGATTCTATCAAGATTTCTTTATTTACATAATTAGTTAATATATCTAAGTAGGTACATACATAGAGGTAGTTATGTTTTAAATTCTTTACGTAACGTTGATTATCTAATACTTTTATTGTAGTTATAGTCTGTGTAGTATAATTTCTAGTTACCATTATTTTACCAAATTAATTATTGGAAGCCTTTGCTCAATTTTTTATGTAGTTTCAGACGAACAGTCCACCGGGTATTGTGTCGTTAACAGATAACTCCATTTGATATGATAACCTACGGGGGGTCATCGAATCAAGTGTATCAGCTCGTGTAGTCGTCAGTATCGTATAATTTTACAGTAGTTTATCATCACCCTCAGTATCGGATTCGCTTTTCAGTGGAGCTCACAATCATCTTTGTTTATAAACTGTAGGAACGTCCGAGCTCGCGTATCGATCGATCGTATCAGTGGATAAATACGAGCGACGAACTCTACAGTAACCAGTTTTAGTGCGACGTTTGTGAATTGTGATGTGTTCTTAGATGGTTTGATATTCATAATTTAATTCTGAGATATTAATCAGCGTGATTCGTGATTACTTTGCGTTGCGCAGGCACCGTGACGTGTTGAAAGTAGTTCGATTGATTACCGACATGTCACAGATAAAGTTGATAAGCCGCGCTAGTCGCGTGTTGTCCGGCGCAGCGGTGCGGTCGGAGCTATTAAGCGAGGCAGTTTCGGCACAACCGCGGGACAGGCACACGAACGTCCGAACCATGGCGACACAGAGAAAAACCCTCACGTTAGAAACATTGAACCCTAACATTAAAACACTGGAATATGCTGTCAGAGGACCGCTTGTCACCCGCGCCGCTGAACTTGAAAAGGAGCTTGAGAAGGTATTTATTAATTTTTATTTTAATATAAAAAATGAACTCGAAACGATCTTTAAAAGCTATCACAAGAAAAACTTGAATTATCTTAGTCTACTTAATTTATTCTGCCACAAAATCTGTTGAGTGATTAGAATAATTTTAGGTATTGATTTTAACAAACACTTTCAATGAAAGTTCTGCCATACATCACACTCAAACTTCATGCATGTTTAATTTCAAATATCATTATCAAGGTCAGTCAGCATGAGCATTTCAGACCTAGTGCTAATTGTTAACTTATTAAACAGGTAAGTAATAGAATTTAAACATGAATGTAAATGTGTGAAATCTTACTTAGAATTTGTGTGGATACACTGCCACAGCTTGCCATCACAGAGAGTGTGGTTGTCCTCAACTAATTGCCAACCACACCACTGGTGATTGCTAATTAAGCTAAAATTCTCACACATTTGTTATTGGAGTGCATCTCTAGTACTGTGTGCCAGAGAGTGAAACAGTCTTTATTTATTTCAGGCAAGTAAACTCAGAACAGTAATTATTATTCAGTAAAATAATTAAAATCTGTAATAATAAATTGTTTTGACAACATGTTAGACAGGGTTATTTAAATTTTACCTAGAGAGGTTTCCGTTGTGTCCCAGAAATGTGTCCGTTGTGTCCTAGAGAGGTGAACAGGTCCAATTGATGACGGTACTAAACATAGCATTATGATGTGGTAATCCTCCTTGAAAGCATGGGTGCTGTATACTACATTGTGACACTTTCTGTACATTTAAAAATTGAGTACAATTTTACATTTTTACATATTTTTTACTAGCTGAACCAGCAAACGTAGTACTGCCTCAGAATCAATATTTTTTATAATTTATTATTTACTCACTATCAAAAATAACTAAAACCCATTAGTCAAATTAGCCCAGCAATTCTCAAGTTTTAGTGAAAAACTTGAGAATTGCTGGGCTAATTTGACTAATGAAAAGCAGTTGATTTTTATGTATAACTAGCAGCCCATCCTGTGTTTCGCTACGTCTTACAAAAAATGTGATAATTGAAAAATCGCTTGACCAATTTTTTGCAATCTTCACATAGATAATCTATTAAATAGTTGGAAGAAAGCCTAAACATTTGGTTTGGATAGGTAAGCCCGTTCTTGAGTTATAAAATTACGATGAAAAGTGGTATTGATTTTTAAATATATAGATAAAATAATATTCAAGTATATTCACAATCACCATGGAAAGGCCAGTGGCCCCAGCTATATGAACGTCAAAGGCTTATGCCATACATATGACACAAGAGGTTATCATTTATCAAATTATTTTTATTTAAGAATATCATGTCATGGTATATAACAAATTAGGGTGATAAGTTGATAATATTGTCGAATATGTTGTACAAATTAGTAAAAATCAATATTTAATGTAGGTAGGTACTCAAATATTTTTATCCACATATTGTGATATGGATACAAGCCAAGGTCATTATCGTGGTATAAATAAATTAAGAAGTGAGACATTTTAAATCTGGTTAACTTCTTAGTTTAAGAAAAAAAAACTTCATTTTTTATCTGACATCTTATATTCTGGCTTTAAACACTTTTTTCAAAGATTGATGATGATGTATTTTAAATTAGGTATTCACTAGACGCAGCACTCAGGTCCGATTTATTTATTCAGCCTAGCCTTTTGCTTCCAGTCTAATTAGATGCAGCTAAATACACTATTTTATGTAGATTGACTGCCTATGATCTGACCTCTCTACTGCAGAGACGAAACTCTTAATGTTTACAGCTTACACGCTGAGTACGTTGTTACACACTTTAAATTTAAAAGTAGGTAAATCGTTAATTACCCTTACTATAATATCTCAATTTATCTTACATTAATTTCTTAGTTCTCATAAGCATTAAGAAAATTAAGCAATTAAGAGATTTCCTGGTGGTTTGCGAAAGATTCCACATTATAATATGAACGTGGCTTATCTTCGACAAACAAGTAATTATCTAAATGCATGTTGTTGAGATAATGTCTGTGCAATTAGTTTTACATAATATCTGTGAGAGTGAACTGATATGGGCATTTTGTTTGGTTGTTATCTTAGCACTCGGGTTTCGATAGTCTGATGTAATCTAGAGTGGGTGTAAATGATCAATAATGCTTTATCAAAATAGACTAATCCAAATATAGTTAAATATGTATCTAGTGATGATTCAGCTTCATTCTAGATTGAGGGGAAAGTAGCATATTATAATAATTTATCATTCTTTAACATTAAAGTAGGTACTTAATTAACAGAAATTATAGTTTTACCTAATTCAAAACCACATTTTTTTCTTTTTTAAGCTACTTGAAACTAAAAAAAAAACTGTTGACGTCGATTGTTAAGATTTTTCAAAATAAGTTCCTCTTACCTAAACTGGGCTCATCAGAATACCTACCAGTTTTTTACATGGAGCAACGTCTACTGTGATGGTAACAAGTCTCAACTCTATGGGTAGAATAAATCGGTACCCCTTGGAAAGTCTAGCCTGCCATACTTTCGGGATAACAACTAGTACCTGCTTATCAGTACTGAATCATCGATCTACATCACTACGTAGCTGCGGCTTTAATATGGCGAAATCGAAAAAGATTTTTTTAAACTATACAGTAACTGTACTGTAAACTAGTCCAGCCTGTTCACCGTTTGAGGTGTAACATGTGTAATTTGTCTACAAACAATGAAATATTGTAATGTACCTAATCATAAGTAATAACTAGTGACCTAGCCAGACCTAGCAGATGTCGTCCCTAAAATTTAGCTGCATTAAGGTGACTGGACTGCGTTACGGAATGGAAGTCTCGGCACAGTTCGCATAACTGGCGTAGTACACAGCGGAAACTGGATTGAAGTTGAGCCAAATAACTGCAAATGTAGGTACTACGAGGTTTACGTAATGAACACTGCGTTATTCTGAAGGAAACTACTGAAAGCTCTTAGCTTTGGAAATCCAGGACTTTGGTCCAAAAGGCATAATACCTAATATGGAGAATCAATGATGGTTGTATTAAGTTGGATCAATAAAGAGTTTGAAAAGCAGAGATTCCTGTCAGATTCAGTGTTCTTTCCTTACGGGCTTTTGATGTCCTGAAAACTAAATAACTGCAAGTGCATCATAAAAACCGCAGTGTAATTTTGCTGAATAATTGCATGACCAACGTTGCTCCACATACACAGGGCCACTAAATAATGCATAACAGGTCTATCGATTTTGCGCCATTCTAAGGCTTTAACAGTGCCAGTAGCGCTTAGGAAACATTCATTGTACCTACTACGGTAGCAGTGAAATTATTGGCTTGTGTTGATTCAGTTGTGAATTTCGTGATTCGACTTCGTCTTCCATAATCATATCGGAACTGATATATTTTATTTTTTATTTATTAATGTAGATTAATTTTATGCTTGACTAGCTGTTTCTGGTCGTTTCACCCGCTGCTCGGCATCTAGGAGTCGCTCGGCATATAGCCATCTTCGATAAATGAATGAAAACTTAGAAATTTTTAAACTAGTGCCTAGTTCCTGTGATTAGCGCACTGATAATAAACTTTATAATGTTAGTAGATTAACGTTTCCGTATCGGTCTCTAGGCACCTATCGCTAAATTATCAGAAACCAAAAAAGATAGCGATGATTACACAGGCCTAGAAAGTCTTCGGAAATCAAAATGTTCTTATTAGCTACTGTCTTCTCATCATTTCAAACAAGGTTTCCATTCAATCCAATCATTGTCAAGGCTATTTATTTATTCTCTGCACTAATCGCGACTCACTTGTGACCGCATACGGTTTCTCTCGCCAACCGAGTGTGAAAGGTGTGTGGTCGCAGACTGGTATCAAATGTTACACATACGTAACACCGCGCCGTAACACTGACATAGACAGTGGCTGAGAGCTGTTGGACAAGGTCTCTCAAGGTTGCGGTTAAAACTCGACTACTGGATTACTGGAGGGTGATCCTACAGCTGATACGAAGTTTGAGAACTAGGAATCTCAGATATATCTATGTACCCCTCTGGATATCTACTCAGATCCCAAAACTTTGAAGCACGAATGATGATTGCCGGAATATTATTAAATTATGCATACCATTGGTACTCGGTATACCTAAGAAGAGTTGTATATTGGCTCAGTGTTGCGAAAAGGATGGGCGAGCTCAAAGTGCCGGAAGTGCGTCGTTAGCGATCCTGCGCTATTGGTGAATGTCCTCGAAGTGGGTCATGTGCGCAGGAGTCGATCCCGGCGTAGATATTCAGAATATGCAGGAATGTTCAATCGATAGCACTAAGGGCGATAACCTTCTGTTCCTCGATTTCAATGTTGCTTGGTGACATAGAAGTTCATTGAAACTTTTAACCTAGGTAGTTCCTTTTATGAAATAGTTTTTTTAAGGAGTTATTTCTACGCAATGATTTTCTACGGCAAAATGGTATTCAGACAGATGGATAGCGTTATTTTATTACATGTATGATATGATGACATAATTTATATTTTTTTATTTATGTCTAGGTTTTTTATTATTCCAAGATGCGCTTAAAACTTTTTGAATGACTTATGTATAATTTAAGAGTAGGTAGGTACAAAGTACGCCACCGCCGAGTCATGATAACAAACTCGTGTCTTATTTAATATTGTTCGATTATTTACCAACGCCTGTTATTGCTGTCATCATAGACCATTATCAGTAAAATACACAAGTTTACACAATCTCCGTAAATACTTCACGCCAATGAGTTAAATTTTCAGATTCGCCCCTTCCCTTACCCCTTCAAAAATATTGACATTTCTGTTTCTTTGGATCTATGGGGACCTAAACCTATATTGACTCGGTCGGTCACATTAAAATAAAATAGTTAAACTTTATTCCTACCTTTTGCGTTACTACTTTACTAAAAATGCTTCTATGAAAATAGATGCTCAAAAGTTTGGAAGTTTTACATCCTCCATTCTGTCAACTACCATTTGTTACCTTCGGTCGGAATTGCCTTTTTATTAGGTCGGGCCCTCGCAAATATATAGGATATGACTATAATGTGTGAGTCCCTTAAATCTTTGGCTGCCACCGCGCCTGTGATAAATTGGGGGCGGCAAAATTCAAATCGTCCCCGGGCCTTAAAATCCTGCGCTACGCCACTGGATCAGCGCACATCTAGCGATTTAAATATTTGGTTAAGGCTACATTTTTCATAAGCCTTTGTTTGAAAGTGGGTAAATAGCTGTAATTACCTAGTAAATAGTTGCTAGATACTGTCGTATTTAAGCTTGTTAATTGAAATTGTGACACTCAAGGCCCTCACGCTATTGTAGATGGCACATTAATTGCAAGTAGGTACAAAAACTGTACAATCTGTACTGCAATGACAAACGTTCCTGGAAAAAGTAAACCATAACTCTTTGTAATAAGGTCACCAGTATAATGAAATCACCATATATGTATGTATGACACAATATTAAAGTTTACATGAAGGTAAATAACAAGAAAGAATTAAATAGAAATATTAAAAGTAAATAACAAGCAATCCTTAAGGAAAAGAAGTTAACAGAACTAAAACAGTATAGTTTTATGGCCGTGTTGGCTTGTCTTTAGGTAAGTAAACGTGATTTTGACTAAAATACTCTTTTTAGTGCAAGAATCTGTCGGATATTTTAGGAATTGTTTTTAGCGTTAAGTACTTGACAATGAAGACATCACGCAGGTCAGGTCGCCTGGCTAGGTTTTATGTACCTATTATACAACGTGTTACTTCAAGGCAGTTCAAGGTGATGTTGACACGTCACATGTCATCTAGAAATGAGCGATTTCACTCAAATTTTTCCGCCGAATAGTTTCCGCCAAAACATGGACAAAAAACGTTTCCACTCAAACACTGGGTGACACAGCATAATAAATGCCTATCTAAATGGGTATACTTACACTCATTTATCATTAACTCCCGGCCCTGAGCCAGAAAATTACACTTTGTGCGAATGTTTTTAGGCTTTTTGTCTATGAATGAGATAGAGGAGAAAAAGAAAAAAAGTTTGCAACCTTTGATAATAGGAATCAGTAACTGTGACCTGTATATTGTAGCAGAAACCATCGCAACAAATGTTCATGTAGAGCTTGATCCCACTCCATTTACCTATATTATTCTCAATTGCATAATATTTATACTTTAGCTGTGGAGCGCAGTATTCTCGTCGTGAAACTATGTAACCGTATTTGTAACACCACGCGCTCCAAAACACGGATTACTGACATTGTTCAAATAGCCGCCAAGCCGCAATGGGCTGGCCTCGTCTACCGTATGTCAAAAAGGTGTAGGCCAACTTTGTGGAGCTCTAACATAGCCAGTAGGTGTCGTGGCACACCTTTTAAAAGATGGCAGTACGAGTTGGACAAGATCAACGAACAATGGCTCTGAATGGGAGCAGGAGTCATTGGGAGACACCTTTGCCCAGGAGTGAAATGTGTGACTGCATTCAACTTGGGATCGCAGCGGGTTACTTGATATTGCATAGGCTGCCTACTGGTTACCTTATGAATGTTAATTTTGTCCATAATACCGCAATCACCTCGAATTTTTAAATGTCATTCAAAATATTCTCTCATTTCAAGCCACTCGCAGGTACAGCTGGCAAAGGCGATGACCGAGGTTACTGTAAAGGTCATGCCTGTGTTGTTACATAACTTTCTTCCGTGGGTCGATATCGCAAGAAAAACCAGTTCAACTTCGTTCAGCACATTTCTCGTCTGACCTGTTTTTGTTAGGCCAACAAATGACTTGGATTTTAGTTGAAAACTAGATTTGGATAAAACATAATATTTTAGAGATAAATGATATGAATTGTATGCGGCACGGTGTCCTAAATTCTTTCATACCAGTCATCTTTATTTAGATTACAGTAAAACAATAAAGATATATGATTTAATTGGGTCTAGACAGCAGAAGTAGAGGTCGTTTCTAATCCAGCTTCATTGTAGTGCAGTAAATATTTACTTTATCCGCTAAGAATTATAATGAGGTCATAATAATTGTGTCGATTAATCTTATGGTAAAGCGGACTGGGCCTGTATTACCACTGCTGGAAACTGGGACTGTTTTACGTCAAGAAAAACCACTGCGATGGTGCTTGGTCGAAGACTCATATTGGAACAAAAACTATCAAATAAAAACAACATTCGAAATATAAAAAAAACACTACAAAAATATACAAAAGAATAAAACTGTAAAAAGGTGCGTCGCGCACATATGGTATGTAAGAAAAGGTAATCTATCGTGGTAACTATCTACTGCTTCCAGAGGGATAACATTTGTGCATCTATCTATTCTAATAATGAATATACCAATCGCCTCAATTGAATAAAGTCTGCTCTATCATAGTTCAATAAGGCCTCACAGCTGCCTGCCTACATTTCTAATTTATCCTCGTATTTGTCCTCAGGGAGCCCAGAAGCCTTTCAAGAGGGTGATCAAGGCAAACATCGGAGATGCGCACGCCATGGGACAGCAGCCCATCACCTTCATCAGGCAGGTATGATCATCAACGAACCTTGACATAGACGAGGGCTCTGTTTCCAGATGACTGTTGAATTTTAACCTTTCAGTTCTTAGTTATTGATTGGTTTTTAAGTTACGAGCCTTTGTCTTAAATATGATGTCTAATTCTAGACATCAAAATCTGCCTGCCTTTTCCTAATTATATTGGGGTCGACTTCCAGTCAAACCAGATGCAGCTGGATATCAGTATTTTACATGGAGCGACTGCCTTTTTTTTACGTGGTAAAATGATCAAATGAGTCCTCCCGCCCCGTCAGTGTGCCGACGCTCTTTGAGGCGCGCGTGGAACACAACGCGCCGTCAACCCGGGCACATGGAGTGACTGCCTGCCACATGTTTAAACTGGTTGTCAAACTTTAGAACTTCTGACTAAACAGTAACGACTGTCAAAAAACTACAAATGGCAGCCGGGACCAACAGCTTTACGTACTGTTCGAGGCACGAAGGAAACTCGCTATGACAGATAGTCACCCATTCACAGACCAACCTCGGCAAGCGCGACTTAACCCGGAATATCCGTCGTTGCGCCTGTAATTATTTAGCCATGAGATCCTCAGATCTAACTCTCTCTAAGTCTAGACAGTATTACAGATAATGATGTGTTAATATAATATTAATTAAGTGTTCACTGAAAATTATTAACGTTTGATAACCTTAGTGTTGTGTATGAATGAGATGTCTTGATAAGGAAGGCAATCACTGGAATAGGTATTTCCATTGTATGTATAACAACGTAATAGGAAATGTACTGCTTAATAGGCACTTTCCTGTTTACATGTAAACTGCTAAACAAAAACATCATAGAGAGGTAAAGGTTTGTGTAATCTCCGGAAGTAATAAAAATAAATAGAACAATTATTTGATTAAACATTAAGAGCCCTATTACAAAATTAAAGAACACAGTTTCTGTCAATTTGACATCGTGATGCCCCCCGCATAAAAACAAAACACAATCAACACAGCTACGCCTCGTATACCAGGATGAAAACAACATGAGCTTTTGCCACTTTTCTTTCGAATAAACAAAGTGAGATCCCGGGCTTCTAGACACTACTTATTTTCTTAGTTACGAATGGATAATATGATAAATGTATACCTAGCAAAATAAAATAAGGGCCACTCATTAAATTACACTTTAAACAAGTATAACTCTTATACTGATCGATTTTAGCGATTAGACCGCCCATTGTGTCACACTGTGAATTGGATATATTTGTAATTTAGAAGGTATGCATTTTAAAGATTATTCAATTCCATTCTATACGAGTAAATAATCTTGTTAGGATATCTTTCAAGTGTTCATTTTGTTTCTTGTGACTAACTGGAATTCATAACTTATTTAATTAGATTTTTGAAATTATTTAGAACTTACGATTTGGTGTTTAAAAATTTTCAAACTTTTTCTTGGACTTATACATCAAACCGTCATTTATGCCATCCATTTAGAGACATAATTATGGGCCGAAAATGAGCCACTTGCGGTGATTAAGGTGACATAGATAAGGAGATATAGGCAGAAGAGGTCGGTTTTATGGTCGAATATTCCCAACCAGTGTTTTAAAATATTTTAAACTGGTGTCAAGAGACAAGAGTAATATCACCAAACGCCGTGATCCAGGAAGAAACTGAGTAAGGCCCAAGAAGACCATCATGTTCGTTAAATCACGCAAAGAGAACGATAAATTTACTACGCGGATCATAAAAACTCAAACTATTTTGACTGGGCTTCAGTGTTTCTTATACTGGGTCACTGCTGGTTTCTTTTTTAATAAAGACAGATCTTTCAGAGTGTACTCTTGAAACAGAATGTTTCGGTGAGCTCTAAATTAAGTGCTCTGGGGTGGTTATTCTGTCTCGCAAAACTGAGGTTACACTTCCTAACGAAGGTACTAACTTCTCAAAATTGCGTAGAAAATGTGGTACAACTCCACATTATTCCATTCGCATAGCAAATAGTAGGATAGTTGGTATCTGAGTTCATCCACGATCAATCGCGACTAACAGTGCATAGATTCGCTTATACTCGAATTACGATGCTACAGTTGGTCACTTAGGCTTTTTACCTGATTTCTATTGAAATGGCATAGAAAATGTTTGTTATTTAATCCAGAACATTTACACCTTTAATACAGGGTTTTAGAGAAATTTAAAAAAAACTCTTTGGTACATTGAAAACGTTATTTTCTCACTTTTCATTCAATTTCGTTTATTTTTACGATTTATTGGAATGCTAACTTATTTTTTGTATTTTTTGTTCGGAGTAGTACCTGTTTTCATGAATAAAATTTACAAAATAATATCAGGCGAAAGAACCATGGCCGTTTGAGTGCTTGAACTTCAATGCTGCTAAGACGTGAATTTTTCCGCAAAAAAGAGCCAATCCGACCCGGTTCTATCTTTCTGAGGTGCAACCGTAAAAAATTACAGACCATCTTGACGTTGTTGGGGTGCCGTTAACATCGACCCCGAATATTAGTCCACTTTTTGAGTTGGCTGCAAAAAAGTTAGGTATCCTAGTCAAGCGGTACTTCACGCCTGAACAGTTGATGAACTTGTATAATGTTCAAGTCTGGTACATGGAGTGGTACAGGTTGGCCAAATCCCAACTCGATGCACTTGCAAAAGCGCCCGGCATTGATCGAGGCCACGATCTGCGGGGCGAGACGGAATGAGAAGTAGTCACCTCCTTATGCAAAGCAGTCATGATAGCGAAGTAGGAGGTGGAACACGTGAGGGAGAGGAAAGCCGCGTTACCTAAGACGCCGTTAAGCGATTTCCAATCAGGGAGGTAAGCCTTGGAGGGCCGTAGCTTGTCGTGGTCACTGGACTGTCTCACCACGGTGAAAAATACAAATACAATGCAGCTGCCAAAACGAAATACCGCAATTGACTGGATGCCGAACCTGATAAAAGACTTCAACTCTCTTCGATGAAACCTAATTACAATCGATTGATGAAAAATAAGAAGCTGTTCCATACATCCTATTCGATTTTTTTTTCTCATACTCTGTAACATTATTATAATGCGCGTTACTTTTCTCTTATTTTTATTTATTAACACTTACTGCATACAAGAAAACATTGTATCTACGATAAGGCAGACTTACTTAATGCCTTTGGTTTTTATAGTCCAGTCATTAGGGACGAATTAATTTTAAAAAAACCCCGACACAAAAAACAAGTTCCCTATATAAAGTAAAAAACAATGAAAAAAAACTAGATTTTAAAGTACCTAAGTATGTAATGATAATTCAAAAAAATATGTCGCGTTGGGGGATCGCTCCAAATTATTTATCATCTACTATTTTTTCCGGTCCCCTTTTATGACACGAATGCCTCAGAGAAGTTTAAAGGCAATGAAAATCCACAACAAATGGTATTTATTTTTATTCTGTACATCAAATAGATATAAAGTTACAAGAGGCAGAACGTTCAATATTCATAAAAAAAAAAAATCTACACAGCTAACGAGTATTTTGAACTTGATTTAGTAGGCCGCTAGAAATCATATTTCGAGCTTACAATTATTATCAACTAGCTGCCCCGGTAAACTTCGTACCGCCTCTTTTTCTCACCTTTTGAACCTTCCCTGGACTTCCCAATATAATTCAAAACTAAAATCAGCCAAATCGGTCCAGCCGTTCTTGAATTTTAGCGAGACTAACGAACAGCAATTGATTTTTATGTATAAGATTATTTGCATTATGACTTCACTAACATCAGTGCATTGAAGGCTTTGTATGAGGCTCTTGTGAGGAGTCATCTCGAGTATAATGCGGCATCTGGAGTCCGAGTGAAATAAAATATAAAAACTTGTTCGAACGGATACAGAACAAATTCGTTAGATTCATTTATTTAAAATTGTATGGAAGATACCCGGGATACCCATTGCTATATCCTACCCTGTGTTCTGTCTCGGTATGGTTGGCCATTACAAATAAGCTATTATAATTGTTGTTTCGAATATAGGGAAAATACAATCAACACATTTATATGTTTACATTGCAAACAGATCAGAATTAAATTAATTCAAAATATTAGCTTGTACCAAAAAAGGTTGGTCGCGCTATACTCTTGGCGATTGGAAATATTCCTGGCCACCACTCATGACCTGCGGAAAATTAGAGGTACTTCATTTTTTATATGGAATTTGATGCTATGACAAAGATACTAGCGCCGCGTCTAAAGGTCATGAATGATGGCGTGTATTTTAAATTTTAATGATTACGTGACTAATGTCAAAATGGTTGCGAGCGGTACGTCCTCCCTCTGAGAGCGCTCCGCGCTGTCTAAATCAAAGAACAAACCGTTCTTGGTTTTATATTGAATTTTGTCGTTGCATATTTTAATTATTTTATACTATTAGTTTACTTTTAAATGCGCTAATTATTTTTTTCATGCAAGCTAACATAGTAAACTTAGTTATTGAATACTTTTTGATTGAATATTCAGTAAATATTGATAGATAAAAAATATAATTTCGGACGAAAAAATGTCAAATTCTTCCTGTTTTCCAGAATTATTTTTGGTGTATTTCTGAATGAAAAATAAAAATCTGATTAATACACTCCAATTATAAACTTTCAGATGTGCCATGGACATTTTCAAATGTTATTTTACTATTATACATTCTATGTAATTCAATACAAAAGTATGACAAAAAGTAGAATTTTATGAAACATCCTTTGCAGAGACAAGGTTTTTACTCATGTATGTAAACAAATCTAAAAATGTTTTCAATACACTCCACGCAGAAATAATCAAACTTTCTCGAGTATATTTTTTTTTTAATTTGTGGCCATATCCTAACCAGAATCAGGTTAAAAACTTTGCACAAAAACAAGGAAACGTGTGATAGCCCTCTTAAAGAAAAAAGACTATAAGTAATTCAGTAGGGGTTAGTTTCCGACCCCACAAATAGAAAAATTTTATTGACAGCATTGAGAAAGCTACCTCCCATTAAAGATTGTACAAACCGAAACCGGATAATTTTAAATGTATTATGAAGAATTTTACATAATAGTGTACAGTACAACGTTTCATCAAGAATTTGTAAATAGCAGCCTAGTCAGAACATGTGCCAGTTGATAGGCTTGCCTCTACCAGGGCTGGGCAAAATACATGCTCTGCTTTAATTGAAATACAAATTACAAAATACAGGATCGCAAGTAATTAAAATATAAAATACCTTTAAGTAAGGTATTTAAAATACAAAATACTGTATTTTAGCTTTTTTTAATTGAAATACAAAATACTAATTACATTTTACTAAATATGTAATCTAAACCAGCATGGGCTGAGTGGCCTGGAATGTTCTCAATTTGACGTTCATTTTTTTTTGCGTGTTTTCGCCATGTTCGACGTACAGTGTAAAGACGCCAACAGGTCCACCTGCCCGAATCTGTCAATTTTTATCAATCAAAAAATAACTTTCCATTAAGTATTGTAATAAGGTTCAAAATCTAATAATGAAATTTGACAGATTGTGTAGTACATAACAGGTGCAGTATTGCCAACTCTGATTAGCTACTTTACCATCATTGCAGAGAGTGCAATTACAGTAAATTAAGTTTAAATGTATTTTGTTAAAATGTATTTTGGAGTTTCATGTATTTGAAATACTAATTACAAAATACTTCGTCGTCAGGTATTTGAAATACGAATTACAAATTACATTTTAAGGAAGTAATTGAAATACAAATACAAAATACGTATTTGTATTTCAATTACGTATTTCAAATACAAGTAATTCAAATACGGGCAGTATTTGAATTACTTGTATAACCTGTGCCTTATATAACCTGTGTAACCCTGGCCTCTACATAGGTATGAATTAACTAACAAAATACATTTTAACATGCACCACGGGAAGAGATGGGTGGAGGACAAAAACTTTTATGAACAAAGTGGGCATAAATGAGTTCACGCCTATAAATGCCTGATGAATGGGCATAAAAAATATTTATCTTTTAGAAAAAAATTAAGCATGAACGTAACTAGGCAAAAAGCCCAGGCCAAATCATTTATTCGACGTTGACGGGCATTTATCGGGCGTTTATTCAATGCGCTCAACAAGTCCATAGCAAAAAACTCAGACCCACGGGTAGTAGGCACATCTCTACATAACATAACCTTATGAGAAGTGCAGACGTGATAAATATCAGTCGCATAAAGAAACAATAGAACATTGCAGTTTATGTCTAACACAACAAATAAAGCCTCGTGTTCACTATCAATACTGTTATTGTTTATTATTATAAGGCCATAGCTCAGCCACTGATAAGGCTAAACGAGTCTTTGACGTAGTATCAATATCCAGAGAATATAGTAAACATTTGTACCTAAGTATTCTTTAATATGTACGTACATAATCAATTTATCAATGGATGGATCGACCTGTTAGCTAATCTTGTGAAGTTAGTGATATCATAATTACGTGTGTAGTCAATAGTTACGGTTATTTATTACGATTATTACTTTTCATGGCGGCTTTGCTCGCGTTTTGGTTTAGAATTTAATTTAATACGGGTTGTAGTTGATTAGAAAGACACATGGTGCCATCTATTCCTGTAGATCATCTGTACCTGGTGTTTAATAATGTAATTTGTATATTTGCGCAGGTGCTGGCTTGTGTCGTGAACCCCGAGCTGATTGAAACAGACAAGTACCCATCAGACGTGAAGGACAGGGCTCGTGCGATACTCGGCGCTTGCGGGTAAGATTATTGGATTTTTTCTCGGCCTTAAACATTTTAGGTTCGCACTAAATAATATTTTTTTTGCATTTCCAAATTAATGGTTGCAACGTTTGAACGACGCAACAACGAAATATCACAAAGTGATGTTGGTGCCCGTGGTCATATGTATCGAAAAGCTTCATGGAGGGCGCATATCAATGGGTGTCATTTTCCTACAAACTAATATCGCATCCTCGCCTCACAAGCTACTGTACTGCTGGTCTTGGGATTATTTTGAACTGCGCCAAAACTCTATCCTCCGGGTTCCATATCTATTAACACCTTCGTCGGCAGTGCCGTAACTAGCCTTTTCTGCGTCAAGTGCAAGCTTCTTTAACCATGCCCTGGTGTGGTTATTTCTGCGGCCCTCCAGGGTGTGTGCCCTGAAGCTGAGCATCGCTAGCACGCTCCTTTTTTTCAGCACACTCCGATGTGATAATTAATATTGGCCAACAATGTTTCAGTGGTCAATCAGTGGGCTCGTACACGATGTCGCACGGCATCGAGCTGATCCGTCGCCACGTGGCCGAGTACATTGAGCGCCGCGACGGACACAAGGCCAACTGGCAGGACATCTGTCTCACCGGCGGAGCCTCCAACGGCATCAAGAACTGCTTGCAGCTGCTCTGCAACAAAGTCAATGGAAAGGATTCTGGTTAGTGCCTTAATACATTGAAATACTACCACTCTGGAAGGCCGAATGGACCTGAATTCCCAGTCTGAAACTGATTGGTCTACCCACATACTACATAAACACATGCGTTTTCCCACCATACCTATTTTGAGGAAATCTTGCAATGCATCTATTTGCATTTATGTGCAAACAACTACGTCATACTACCGTTGATAAAACAAGGTTTGTTTATACTGCCGCTCTTAGCACCTATCTACTAATAGCACAGATATTAATAGTCTCTACTGCAGTACCTATTACTACATTACCTCATTAAATATTATAATGTCGGTGTAGAACATGAGTTTATTAACATTACTGTGATGCAATCAGTAATCTTAGGTTATCGGATCCAATCGTACACATTTGATAAGAGTGTACCTGTCGGGAGGGCTTTTATCGCGTTGTTATCGCAGAGGCTTTTTGCAATACCTCTTTAATTTACATTTATTGTTACTATGAGGGTAATTAATTTGAAAGCTAGATTTGAGTTCTTTTTTGTATTGATAAATCGATGCCCCGCACTAGGAATTACTTGTTGAATCGTGGGTGACAAACAACAAACATTTTATCTTCTATGCCTATAAGTACCTGACTTCTGTGTATAAATAAACAAAAGTTATTTGTTATACAAGAGTGCAAAGTTGATTTTTAACCGCGTGCTCAATTTTGATGACCGAGCAAGCGAATGATTCTAAAATTGAATCACGAGTGCAACGAGTGATACAAAATTAGAATCATGAGCGATAGCGAGGGAATCAAAAGAGCACAAGGTGAAAAATCTTTGCACTCGAGTGCAACACGTAACTTTTCATCCCACCTCAGCGAGGAAATGACTAAATGCAAAAACAAATAAAAACAGATGTACATTGTACAAACACAAGATAGGCTTTTATTTCAGTTTAGGTATTAACTAAGACATTATTTACAGAATAATTATTAAATTAAAACAAATAATACTTATTTTTATCTTGGTTTGTCATAACATAACAATAAAACGTGAAAGGAAAACCGCACAAAGCAAATAAAAAAGGTAAAACAAAGTACTGAGCCAAGAATGTTTCGGGTCTGAGATTTTAACAAAATAATTGTAGATTACGCTCCAAGGGAGGCGTATTGAATTCCGAAGCGATACTCAGGATTCTGGGGGTGAACCTCCGTCCGTAGCGCAGCGAGAAGGTTCAAGTGTTAACACCCGAAAGAAACGAGGGAATAAAGTTAAAAATCCTTAGTGAAGCAAGGGATTCAAGTTAGCCCAAGGCAACGCAGCCTTACACCCGAGGAGCGTACTCTGCTTTCCCACCTAAGGCGAGGAAATAAATTCTATTTTTAATTTTTCCTCGACAACCTTCGAACGTCAAGTGGGCACCACAGCAAGCGATCAGCTGTTGCGGTCACCGGCCGTCATTACTGCTGCTACTCTTTTGTTCATACGATGTTCTAAATTCAAATTTACTTTATTCACTAGAGGATAAAAACGGCTTTTACGGTCAGATATCGAAGAGCAAAAGTACCCTTTCCGAGATGGGGGGGATGAAAATAAAATTTACATATTGAGATGCGACCGTCATTATATTTATTTTCATTTTCTCAGTGAATGCGTGATAATTAGATTGTAATTTGGTCGAATGTCTCTTTTCTACAACACAAATATAGCCTGAATGTCGGCCGCATTTCCCCACAGCAAAATGCCATACGACATAACACTGAAAATAACTAGAATATACTTAACTATGTATATTTCGTTAGTCCGATGACGAGTTTTATATACCGCGTATGCTGCCTTTAAAATTTGAAAGCCCGTGTTCCTTCTAAATATTCAGTAAACGTACTAAAATGAAGGTAATAAAGTGAGCTACAACAACCAGTTTCTATGTTAAACGTACTTGCCAACAACTTGCTTCGATACATACATACAGCTCAGAATAATCAGCTTACTTGTGTACAGATAAATTACTAGATAATGTCTCTGTCATCATATGAAAATTATTATCGTTTCTGCTATCAAGTTGATGTTCAAATAGAAAATGGAAAGATAAGCTTCATTATTTGTTATTTAGTTTCCCTTATCTGTATTATGTATTGCTAGACGCATTAAAAAATTGTTAGATATTTTTTTTTCTTTAAAGTAAAGAGAAAGAAGTAATACTCTATTTAAATCGTTTCATGGGTTGTCACTGGTCTCGCAGTGGCTGAACGATGTGTTGATCCATAGCATGTCAAGGGTTTGATTCCCTCACGGAAAAAGCATTTATATTATTTACTGTTATTTTCCGGGTCTAGCTTTGTGTTTGTGAGTTTAAATGTTTATAAACGCCGAAGTCAAGGTTAACACAGAGATCAAACAAAACATGTTTTACGTACAAACATTTATGTCATATTATGTTTCATCATGTCTTGTGTAAACATTAAAAACAACCAAAGTTGATATTATTCATACTAATTATAAACGATGTCACATGAACAGATAGAAGTGTACAAAAGTATGTAGCTGGCCATGCTTAGAATCAATTAAAATTTTCGTATCAAAGCATTTATTTCAAATAGGACATTACAGGCACTTTTAAATTGTCAAAAGACAAAAAATCATATAAGGATACTAAAAAGATTATGATACTAGAGTCTCAGTCACAAGACATTCATCATCTTCCTGCCCTTATCCCATTATAAAATAATGAATTAATGTCTTACATTATAACTGTGAAAGTACTGTTGAGTAAAATGCGTAGATCTCTATGGAGGAAAACTGGCTCTAGAAACTCCATGGACACTCTTTTTCAATCGCAAAAATTATAATAAACCTTTTATAACTTGAGATTGCATGTTATGTGAGCACAATTTACCAAGTTAATATCATCCATAGTAAAAATAAAATGGACAAATCTGAAATAAAATGCTGATTATAAAATAAACCGTGGCAGCTAAGACATTACCAGTCCTTAATGAACAGCGCCTGTTCACGAACATAATTAGTTAGTGTCACTACAGACAGGCAGCTGGCGATGTGGTATTAGCAACATCTCGTTACAATGTTCGAAGTGCATGTTACCACTTATTTTAATTTCAGTTCTAATATTTCTTAGAACCGTCTCAAACTGCTGCAATAAGTGGGATCATCACCATCAACGCTTTGAAAGAAAATAAACAATAGAATGTCCCTCTTGAACCATCATTATTCTGTAATAAACTAGGTTATACTCCTCATTGTTTGTACAGACGCCAGCACATCAACATACCCCAAACTGTATTTTTTGTATCAAACATAAACCTTTTGCAACTGTGATAAACCTATGATGTTTTTTTAACATTCAACTCGACATGCTTTAGTTTCAATCAATATATTAACTCAGCCTATCGTAGTCACTGCTGGACATAGGCCTCTACCAGGCTGTGCCACATCACCCTGTCTTCTGCCTTTCACATTCCGACCGGATGCGAAATCATCCAGAGTCTGTGACACTTTGTTAAGGATGATTTTTGAGGAAAGAAAAATTTTAGATTGCAAGTGGGATTCGAACCCGCGTCTTCTGGATAGGTACTCCAGACGCCTTAACCAACTAGGCCATTGCAATCCACACTTGCAAGCCGAAATTCTCTATTCCGACGACGGTTCCCGAACGAACGACGCGGGTTCGAATCCCACTTGCAATCTACAATTTTTCTTTCCTCAAAAATCATCTTTACGATGCGCATCGCATGCGTTAATGCGTTTAAAAATAATTTATTTGTTAAGGATGTTGGTCCATCTAGCTGGGGAGCGTCCCACACACCACGCTTGCTGATACGCGCTCCACTCCATGTATCGTCTGCTTCACCGGTCATCGTTCCTTCGACAAACATGGCCAACTGACTGCCACTTCAGTTTTCTTACTCTGCAAGCTGTGTCGGTTACTCCAGTTCTTTCACAAATAACTTGATTCCTGATCTTCAGCAAAGTTCGCTTGCCTCCCGGGGTCGCGGGACTCACGAATTACCGTCACCCCGGAGCGTAAAACGCTATTAAAGGACACCGTGGATTTTAGCCAGTAAGAGTCTTACAGTCCCTTCCGCCCTGCCCAGGGTTGGAGGACTCATTTGATGATTTTACCCGATAAAAAAAGCATAGCTCGCTCTATAGCGCGATGCTTTAGTTCATTACAATTCAATTAAATAACTTTGTAGGGCCCGTTTCGATCCAAATCATTTACTTTATTATCGGCTCATGTTTGGTCTAGATACATAATATATTATGTGCCTCTATGTACTGTTTGCGACTCTAGTCTACATTGGAACACGTTTGCTAATTATTTTCAAGGGTAAAACAATCACTCATGTTCAATAAATATGTCGGTGTATAATATTTCTACGAACAATCATTAAAAATAACACCGGTCGACAAATAAAAATTTTTTTTTTGTGCATGGGTTTTACTTATTATATTCTGATTATACAAGCATATTTACTTAAAAAAATGTGATAAAAAATCAAAAATATTTGCTTTAAGAGTTTTTTTTTCAAAGCTTTCAGAGGCGAAAATTAAAGATAGAGTGTCTGTTGGCGCTCAAATAAAAAAAAACCAATTGTGATATTTTCCTGAAATTACTTAGCATTGAAGAGAAAGAAGCCAGGAACAGTTTTAAGGCATTAGTTCATGGTTTTATTGTAAACCCTAGAGCTGAAAGTTATGTCGAGCTGATCACTGACCAAACTGCGAATTTTATCCATCATCGAAAGTGGAATGTCTCTAAAGACACACTAAAGATGCATTTGCTACATTTTCTTTTGGATAAAATTAAAGTTAACATGGAAGCTTGTGCGGAAGAACAAGATGAACGCTTCCATCAAAACAATTTGAGATTTGACAAGCATTTTAGAGATGTTATCAAGGCCAGTACTGAAAGGGACATGATGGGAGACTATATTGGGGGGTTATAAAGAGAAACTTCTACTGAAAATAACAGGAAAACCAAAAATGATATTCTTAAATAATTTATCTTTATTTTAAAATACATTTTGTTAAAAAAAAACATGCATAAATGTATGGTTTCCTTCATAATAACTCATCTCTGTGTAAATTTTTAGGTATTTTCATTGATTTTAATTTACCCATTTTTTTCTCATAAAAGCAAATCCAGAACTTTTTTTTGTCCATAATCTTATTTCTAGATATACAAACAATAAAAATAACTTAGGTAGAACCCGTGCACAAAAATGCTGTAGACCTGTGTAATGCTTCTACTGACCCTTTCTCACTCTGTCCTTAGTCGCCATTTTATGTATCTATCGTATGTTTCCCCGATATTATACCTATCAAGGCTGTGCTAACGGAATATTTCGCACATAAACACATTGAAATTTATCAAGGTAAGTGGCAAGCGGGGCCAACTACACACTTTCAGTCCACAACCAAAATGTTATGGTTCGATTTGCCAACACCATAACTATCCATATTTCTAAGTAGAAAGTCCAATCTAAAGCAAACATTTATTAAATAAATTCAAAAGAAGTTCCAAATGCGAGCACTCCATATGTTGCCGCCAATATGTCTGGCTACCATGTTTGTTGGCAAGCTCACAATTAACAACAAACAGTTATCTTAAAATTCAGTCAGTAGGAACCGTTCACGACCTTGAGTAGTTAAAGACACTGTTCTACATTATACGACTAGTATGTTATCGGTACTAGACTTGTTAAACGTCGAATGCAATTTAAAAACTAGAGGTCAACTTTTCCATCTAACGTTTGTTATAGCACAAAATTCTAAATAGCCTCACCTATAAATTCCTTGTCGCAGGTGTGTTGATCCCGATCCCGCAATACCCTCTATACTCTGCCTCCCTGGCGGAATATGGTCTGGGGCAGATAGGCTACTACCTGGACGAGGACAACCAGTGGGGACTGGACCTGGACGAGCTGGAGCGAGCCTTCCAGGAGGGAAGTAAGACACACGCCGTGCGCGCGCTTGTTGTTATCAACCCTGGAAACCCCACCGGACAGGTGAGCGACTTACCCTTGCCTACACATTCATTCACACCCAGAATGTACCCACAGACTACTTGTGCCTGTTTGGCTATATCGGCTGCCTAGACTTACATGAAAACCTCATTTGAATAAGGAAAATCTGATAAAATCGTTGAATAAGAGTATGAATATAACCATTTGCGAAAAATGTGCACAATGCGCAAAATAGCAATTTACGAAATGATTACTTCTTAAATAAATATCTTTATCTTAAAATGCTCCATTTGAGCTCAAAGTTATAATGGATGAACTGTAAAAATGATGTTATAACTAGTGATTTAATATAAGTAATGAAAAAAATCTGGGAAGTATTACAAAATAAATTGGGGTAAGGACAGGACACTACCTAACTTCATAATCGTTACCGTCAGGTGCTGACCCGTCAGAACATCGAGGACATCATAAAGTTCGCTCAGAAGCACAGTCTGTTCGTGTTCGCGGACGAGGTGTACCAGGACAACGTCTACGACAAGGACAGCAAGTTCTTCTCCTTCAAGAAGGTGAGCGTACCACATACAGGCTGATTTCTCTGATAATATAAACCTAACCTCAGAAACTATCAAATTATACATAGAGCAATTCATTATAACATCACTTGAATAATGGCATCATGGCATAATCGACCTATAAAGTTCCTCTAGGATATGGGCGTCACCTGTGTGAAAAGCAATTGGCCATAATCCACTGCGCAGACACAGTACGGATTGGTAGATCAAATCTAGGAGATTGTGTTTTCGAAAGATTCCTCAAATATTAATGTTCACCAATTCAATTCTTAACTAGGTAGGTACGTACCTACCTAGTTAAGAATTGATTGATTACTATCCGTAGGATAGAAACGCAAAATTATTATTTCGCTATTAATTAGCCTTTTGTAGCTTACTACAAAAGTTTTTGTTTCTGAAAATCATACGGAAGTCCCATTTGAAATTACCTATAAAATGCGTGACAAAACTCAAGCTAAACACACACTTTTCTTATTGTGCTACTAACTTCAAAATAATGAAAGTTGTTGATGCAGTTCAGTTTTTGGATAGATCGCGGCTATAATGGTACGTAACACTTCGAGCTCGAGTCCGACTCGCTTCTTGGTCGGTTTTTGATTACTTGTTTAATATCCATGACCGCAGAATGTAAAGATGATATTAAAGTATTGAAACGAATCAATGTGAAAATTAAATACGTTTAATGTTTATTTACTGCGTCGTAGTTCGATTAAGAGATTTTTACAATATATTGTCTATTTTTAAAATCAACTTTATCGCAGCCAATTAATGATGATATTCTATCTCTAGGTAATGACAGAGATGGGTGCTCCGTACAACCAGATCGAGCTGGCGTCCTTCATGTCCATCAGTAAGGGGTACATGGGAGAGTGCGGGCTGCGAGGAGGATGGATGGAGCTCGTGAACCTGGACCCGGACGTGCAAGCTAACTTGTACAAGGCCATCTCCGCCATGCTGTGTCCCACCACGCTGGGACAGACTGCCGTGGACTGTGTTGTGAGTACCTATTTAATTATATTATTTTCGGTGAAGGTAGTGACCTTCATAAAAAAAAGCATCTCTCAATAAAAAAAAGTATGGGATCCTGTGACTATGGATTCGCCACGAGATAGAGAACGATCATGACCAACAAGACAGGTAAGTTGTAGTGCTATGCTCGCGAATCGATACCGTGGGTGTGTCCCGCGGCGGCTGGGTTGTAATTTGGACGCTGTCCTCTCCCTAACGGCGCCCGCCTCCTCCTTCAAGAGGTCTCTCTTAAGGAGGTGATAAAAACTAACGATAAAAATACGCTGTATGGTCCCTATAACATCAACTGAGGACTTTTGCATTAAAGTGAAATTCTACACAAAAATAAAATTTTCTTGTTACGTTTGTAATTTATTTGGCTTTATAAAGATATTTTTCATTTCGAAATAGAACGTGTTGTTTGAAACTGCCAGGTGTTTTTTTGATTAAAATTAAAATTTTGCGGGTTAGCATAGTTGACAGGCTAAGGTTCTGAATGTCTTTAAACATTATGATAAAACAAGACTTTGTAAATTGATGTGACCTTGTCCTCTCCCCAGGCACGTCCTCCTCAGCCCGGCGAGCCGTCGTACGATCTGTTCCAGTCGGAGAAGACCGCCGTCCTGAGCTCACTCAACAAGAGAGCCAAGATGATCGTCGACACATTCAACAACATGGAGGGCTTCACGTGTAACGTCGTGCAGGTGAGAGATACTATAACGTAAGAGTGATGCCACACAGTGCGTTGCGTTGACGCTACGTCGACTGAGTAGTGAAACCCTGCTGTTCTACATAAAAATCTTATAGCATATCGATGTCTCAACATCCTACAGCAACGTTGCGATGTGGGAGGTACTCACTCCTTTAATATCGACGATGCCGACGCAGCCTAGCCACAATACCCGTACGGCATCTCTCTTCCATAACACCTATAAGGATCAGGCAAACCGTCAAGAGGAAAGGAAAGCTGTAAAAAATCAGCTGTATCATTTCATATTTATATTGTTTTGTGAGGTATTCCCAAGTTTTAATGTGATTTTTAAATATCAATATAGAGGCAAGATTCTTACATCGGAAGTTGCATTTAAAAGTTGTGATTAATCATGTTATTGACAAAAAGTCCTCATTACTTATTGCCAATTATAAAATATATGTGAATTCATATTTTGTTTGTTTACAGGGCGCTATGTATGCTTTCCCGAGGATCGACCTGCCTCCCAAGGCGATAGAAGCAGCCAAGAAAGACAATAAGACACCTGACTTGTTCTACGCGTTCAAACTGCTTGAGGAAACTGGTGAGCTTATTGTCATATAAGTCAATATGATCTGTCTAGCAGTGCACATCTTTCGACTGATAATAAAATTATTGTAATGATAAAAAATAATTTGACATAGAAGCCTGCGACACATTGCTTAGTTATTTGGTCTCATAATTATTTTATTGAACTGAGATATGTATTCAAGAAAAATATACTTACCACGAGCTCATAACACGATCCAGTTTAGGCTGTGGAAAAGACAGAACAGAGCTATACAAGTCGTCTAGTAGTGCCATCTTTTTCCCTGAATGGAACTATTGACGCTTTAACTTTTCATGGTAGGCCACCTGTACTCATACCATGAGTCTGTTGTCATTACGATACTCGATCATCGATATCGACCGCGTTTGTTGCTCTCATTGGCCCGCTCCAAGGTTGTATGACTCTCAACCAATCAGAGCGCCAAACGCGGTCGATGTGTAGGATCGAGTATCGTTATGCTCATGGTATAGTGTCTGAACGGCCTCAAAAAAGTCTACTTGCAATTTCAAACTGTTAAAAATCCCGTTTATTTGCTCAGGTATCTGCATAGTCCCGGGCTCCGGGTTCGGTCAACGTCCCGGCACGTACCACTTCCGCACCACCATCCTCCCTCAGCCGCAGTTGCTGCAGGAGATGCTGGACGTCTTCAAGACCTTCCACCAGAAGTTCACCCGCGAGTACTCGTAGAGGACCGCCTCACACACCGCTGCTACCGCTGATACGGCTATAGGAAACATTACAACTTGTATTATTATTGTGAGGAGTTTGTTACTGTGATGTAGACTTCAAATGTTATTGAGATTCAAGAGAATAATGTCGATGCCTTTATTTCGTACTAATAAAGGTAGTTTTCATTGTTCAAAATACTGCTAACGTGTAGTCTAAACTTGTCTTTCGGTTCTCAAAATTAAACATCTATTTATTCCAGAGAAATACAGCAACGAAATTGTATCCTTAGCGTCATAATATTGTATATTTAACGTGACATTCATCTTATCAGATGATGTAAAACTTGATGATTGCTGAAACTATTTGAGTCCTACCTCGCAGTGACAAACACACAACTGTCAGTATATGGAAATGTAGGATTACACTCATCCTACTATAATAATTATACAAATTCGGCACAATATAACATACATGTATTGCGCCGCATTTTTTGTAATAGTGAAATGTAGACTGTAGCCAATTATAAGTCCACCATAGCTTGGATGAAGTAAGCTAACTTTGAGATTATGTGTAACGCAGATTGGCGCACTTCTGCGCTTCTTTTATGTTAAAAATATAAGTTAAGTGCAAACTATGTTACACACTTTAGAAGCTCAATAACTAGGGTAAAACACCAGCGGTCAATAGTTGGTTCCTGCCCTATATTTTTTTAGTAATGGCGTCCTTCACACTGCGCTGTTTGCAGGTCGTCTTTCTTAATCAGGGAGTCAAATCATTAGGTCTCGTATATCAGCACAGTTTCCAATGTATCTCATGTGCCGTTTTTGGACTAGTCTCACTTCACAATCGACCCTGACGGTAAAATTGTTTTTTTTTTTTATGTTTGTGTTTATTTTTTGTATTATACTTCTGAGTTTTTTTTTATAACTTTTAATAAACAATTTTGTCTACTTTGATTATTTTTACGGCGCAAGCTATAATTTTATTGTCGGCTCTGTAAAATAACATCTGTTTGTAAATGTTATTTATTTTAACGGATACAACTGTTAGTTAGAAAACCTGGTAATTTTGAATTCCATGGTACATAGTATTTTCTAAACAATACAAGCATTTAAACTTTATCATGCTACCCCAGTATCCGACAGCCCTGTGCCGTTTTTTAAGCTTTATGTAAAGTATGAAATGCAGAAGATCATATACATTATAATTTCAATGAAAATATAATAAAATCAAGGCAACAAACAATGCATTTTCCTTATGTTTGATATTTTTTTTTAACTTTATTTTATACATGGTTTTTCATAATATTTAATAATTGTACTTATAAAACGGTTTAAATGTATTTTTGAATTTTTTGTTCAGAGTCTGTAATAATGGCTGCTTAAATATATAACTATTGTTTTTTCTTTTCAAATACTTGGAACTAACGATGGTTTGTGTTGAGTGATGTTTGGTAACAAAATAGTCGTCAAATGGTGCAATAACTGAAGATGGTGACATTCCGAGTAGGAATAGGCCGTGTAATGCAAATTATGTGATTTCGTTATTACTCCTAGTTAAGTCATTGTTATGCGTTGTTATTAATCGAATAAAATTCAAAGAATATTGTTGTTTTGTTCTTTCAATGTGTCATTTTAACCCTATAGATATCCATACGTTTTTTGGGGTAGATTAATCTCCTCCCTGCACTGTTTGGAACGACTGTCAGAAGGCAGAAACCTGAAGGGACTGTAAGACCCGTACTGATTTAAACCCACCCTGTTCCTTCAAGAACCCTATAGAGACTACAGGTCATGAGTGGTGGAGCAGACCCTGGGTCTCTTGACATTCAACCGTTTATGAAGTGTTTAGAAACTATCCGGCTATGTTCGCACTTTCAAAGAGTCAATAAGGATGGAAAATAGGTATGATGAAAAGTATTATGTCCGCCATCTCACTGTGAAACTTGGAATCTCTTGAAATGTTTGTAGTGGTGTGAGTTTTGGAAACGATAGGTTTAGTTACATTACTACGAAGGTAGAGGGCGCTAGTAGCCATAAGTTGAAACCGTCCCTAGGGCGGCCCTGCCCATTTCCCAGTGTTTGTGCTCGTGCCAAGATTTGTTTCTTAGCATAACCAACAAATAGGTCAACGTTATCATACTAATGAATGCAGCTCAACTTTAAGGTGTATTATTTCAGATAAATCTTATTGTAGAACTCTGATAGTAGAGCATGTCCAGTAGTAAGTTATACGATGACTGTACGTATCGAGCAGATACTTCCAAAGCCATGATAATGAATGGCTCGGTTGTGAACCACTAAATATATCTTTTTTTATCGTGGTAATATCATCAAATGAGTTCTCCCACTCCGGGGCGGGATCGGAGTTTCTGTCAGATTTGTATTGACTAAAAGGTGCTCCTTCAATTAAATAGCCCTTTACATTCCAGGTATGAGACAGTCCCGCGATCCGGCAGGACAGATTATATATAGGTAATTATCTACAATTGAGATTGAAAATAAATAAATATTAAACGGTAGTTCCTGTGTTGCTGCTAGATGTCGCTGTAAGTACTGGGAGGATACTTTACAGGCAGAAAATTATTGACTTGTCCATTCAGTAAATAAACTGCATCGAAGTTGAAGCTGGATTTAAAATTGTGGTTTGTAGAAATTAAAGTCCTAATCCTGTCTTATCCTAAGTAATATTATAAATGCACAAGGTAATTTTGTATGTTTGGTTACCTTTTAAAGCCCAAACAACTGAACCAATCCTGTAAAATTTTTATATAGGTATACGTTGAGAGGTATACAGAGACGAACCTAGGACTTGCATCCCGAAAAAGAACCTGTTCTCGAAAACAACAATAACATTCACACGGTAATAGATGGCGCTACGTGTCATTTGTGATCTGAATTTAATGACAAATATCGAAAGACGCGGAATGAAGCTAGGAACCGCTTCTTCCCAACTGCTCAACTAAACTGCCCAAAAATGCTCGAAACTGCTCAACTAACTGCCTAACTGAGTTGTGCCGTTTACATTTTCAACTGCTCAACTACAAACTAACTGCTCTACTCGTATTGACAAGGGGACTGGCCGTCTATTAATTGATAACTAGAACTCTTTTTTCCAAGAGCCAAACTACTTCTTGTAGAACATAATTATGTCATGAAAAAGAAAATTAAAAGAAAATGTCTAAATTCTAAACTATCAAATAATTAGTTGAGCATTAGGAATCCCAACTGCTCAACTGTTCGCAGTTGAGCAGTAAAAATAGAGCAGTGTGTTGGAAAGAATTAAAGCGCACACAGCCTATACAGACGCCTACTGGATACTGACCTGAGCAGAGTACGTAAGCCAATTTGTGGCTCATTAGTATAAAATAAACAATTATTATTCAATATTATAAGTGCCTCTCAATCGCCCGATAACCGTAAACCCCCGGACCCTTGGCACCTTAGCGGCACACTCGATAGCAGGAGCAGTTCAAGATAAACTCATGAATTTACAATGACGGCCGAGCCAAAACCTGCTCGGTTAGAAATTGCGCCGCGGTTTTACCCCCGTTGCCCGGCTCATATTGGTTACTTACCCAGTACCAAACAAAAAAGTAGGCAACTAGTTCCTGAGATTACGCGTGTGGTCAAACTCTTCAGCTTTATATTATAAAAAAGTCTAGATTTGACCATACCGACCTGTAAGAAAATCTAGTTCGTAGTAGCAGTAGGTACCCCAGCTATCGAGTGCAAAGAGGACGAGCCCCGCGGGACTCGCCAACAAACTCGATTTGTGTTCGGTTTCACAGCAACCGTATCGCCACAACGAGGATGGTCGCACTTCTATAGGTAGGTATTGCAAACTACTTCGAATTTGAACACGTAACGTACCCAAGTGAATGAAGATCATGATAGAATCGGTTAATACAAATAAAGGTTCTTAGTTATTGTGTAAAATAACGAAATGATTCCGGATTCGGCAGCACGAAACCTTCCGAGTTAAATACTCTCTAGTCTAGAAAGAGAGAAAAACAACTAGGACGAGTAAAGTTATTTTTTCATCCCCCCACCTCGGAAAGGGTACTTTTCGAAAACCGCACAAAACAAATAAAAAAGGTAAAAAAAAGTACTGAGTCTGAGATTTTAAAAAATAATAGCAGATTACGCTCCAAGGGAGGCGTATTGAATTCCGAAGCGATACTAAGGATTCTGGGGGTGAACCTCCGTCCGTAGCGCAGCGAGGAGGTTCAAGTGTTAATACCCGAAAGGAACGAGGGAATAAAGTTAAAAATCCTTAGTGAAGCGAGGGATTCCAGTTAGCCCAAGGCAACGCAGCCTTACACCCGAGGAGCGTACTCTGCTTTCCCACCTAAGGCGAAGAAACAATAGTTATTTGTTATACAAGAGTGCAAAGTTGATTTTTAACCGCGTGCTCATGTTTGATGACCGAGCAAGCGAATGATTCTAAAATTGAATCACGAGTGCAACGAGTGATTCAAAATTAGAATCATGAGCGATAGCGAGGGAATCAAAAGAGCACAAGGTGAAAAATCTTTGCACTCGAGTGCAACACGTAACTTTTCATCCCACCTCAGCGAGGAAATGACTAAATGCAAAAACAAATAAAAACAGATGTATATTGTACAAACACAAGATAGGCTTTTGTTTCAGTTCAGGTATTATCTGAGACATTATTATAGAACAGAATAATTTTTAAATTAAAACAAATAATACTTAGGTAGTAGTTGAAAACTACTACCTAAGTATTATTAAGTTACTTATTTTTATCTTGGTTTGTCATAACATCACAATAAGACGTGAAAGGAAAACCGCACAAAGCAAATAAAAAAGGTAAAACAAAGTACTGAGCCAAGACTGTTTCGGGTCTGAGATTTTAACAAAATAATTGTAGATTACGCTCCAAGGGAGGCGTATTGAATTCCGAAGTGATACTAAGGATTCTGGGGGTGAACCTCCATCCGTAGCGCAGCGAGAAGGTTCAAGTGTTAACACCCGAAAGAAACGAGGGAATAAAGTTAAAAATCCTTAGTGAAGCGAGGGATTCAAGTTAGCCCAAGGCAACGCAGCCTTACACCCGAGGAGCGTACTCTTCTATCCCACCTGTGTACCACATCAAATTTTAAAAATAGAATTTGTTTCCTCGACAACCTTCGAACGTCAAGTGGGCACCACAGCAAGCGATCAGCTGTTGCGGTCACCGGCCGCCATTACTGCTGCTACTCTTTTGTTCATACGATGTTCTAAATTCAAATTTAGAACTTGCTCTTCGATATCTGAGCGTAAAAGCCGTTTTTATCCTCAAGTGAGTAAAAGTCGTTTTTATCCTCTAGTGAATAAAGTAAATTTGAATTTAGAACATCGTATGAACAAAAGAGTAGCAGCAGTAATGGCGGCCAGTGACCGCAACAGCTGATCGCTTGCTGTGGTGCCCACTTGACGTTCGAAGGTTGTCGAGGAAACAAATTCTATTTTTAAAAATTTGATGTGGTGCACAGGTGGGAAAGCAGAGTACGCTCTTCGGGTGTAAGGCTGCGTTGCCTTGGGCTAACTTGAATCCCTCGCTTCACTAAGGATTTTTAACTTTATTCCCTCGTTTCTTTCGGGTGTTAACACTTGAACCTTCTCGCTGCGCTACGGATGGAGGTTCACCCCCAGAATCCTTAGTATCGCTTCGGAATTCAATACGCCTCCCTTGGAGCGTAATCTACAATTATTTTGTTAAAATCTTAGACCCGAAACATTCTTGGCTCAGTACTTTGTTTTACCTTTTTTATTTGCTTTGTGCGGTTTTCCTTTCACGTCTTATTGTTATGTTATGACAAACCAAGATAAAAATAAGCAACTTAATAATACTTATAATTATTTGTTTTAATTTAAAAATTATTCTGTTCTATAATAATGTCTTAGTTAATACCTGAACTGAAATAAAAGCCTATCTTGTGTTTGTACAATGTACATCTGTTTTTATTTGTTTTTGCATTTAGTCATTTCCTCGCTGAGGTGGGATGAAAAGTTACGTGTTGCACTCGAGTGCAAAGATTTTTCACCTTGTGCTCTTTTGATTCCCTCGCCATCGCTCATGATTCTAATTTTGAATCACTCGTTGCACTCGTGATTCAATTTTAGAATCATTCGCTTGCTCGGTCATCAAACATGAGCACGCGGTTAAAAATCAACTTTGCACTCTTGTAAGTAAGTAAGTAAGTAAGTAAGTATTCTTTATTTGCATAAAATGTGGTTTACAAAAGGTGTTATTTATATCTTATTTTAGGGCAGGACACATTCTGCCATAGCAATGGCATGCAAATTTATAATAAGGATTATGACCTACATAAGTCGTTTAAAATTAACACAAATGTGTAATGACAAGTTATAGAGAAAAGAAGAAAAACATTTAAAAAAACTCATACTAATAGAAACAAAGACACGTACTCGTATATCTAAACCACGAAACAAACAAAACAATAGTAAGTACTGAAATACATAGGTATACAGCATACAGACATCCAAAACATTTAACGAAATAAAATTAAACTAACATTAAGTGAAACTATAATAAAACAAACAGACACCATCATCGTACATAAAATTTCAAACAATTTAAAATAAAATATACTTTTTATAAAATATATATAACAATAAATAAAATTTACATTTAATAACAAAATCTCACAATGCATTTTTAAAATGATAGGAATGCGATGAGTATTTTTTTAGGAACTCGTTTATGGAGTAAAAACTTTCTTTGATTAACCATTCCTGTAAAGAAAAACAAAATTTGCGATAGGGTAAATCAACAATTTTTTTAGTATATTTTTTTAGTATATATAATTTTTTTTGTATAACAAATAACTATTTTAAAACCTTCGAACGTCAAGTGGGCACCACAGCAAGCGATCAGCTGTTGCGGTCACCGGCCGTCATTACTGCTGCTACTCTTTTGTTCATACGATGTTCTAAATTCAAATTTACTTTATTCACTAGAGGATAAAAACGGCTTTTACTCACTTGAGGATAAAAACGGCTTTTACGGTCAGATATCGAAGAGCAAAAGTACCCTTTCCGAGATAGGGGGATGAAAATAACTATTGTTAATTATTGGTAAAAAGTATACTTAACGTTTCCAACTGATCCTAAAGTTTATAGGAGAGGCCTATGTTTAATAGTAGACATTAATTCACGGCTAATAATTATTAAATTCATGTTGCTGTTAATGTTTAACATAGGTACTGATTAGTTTACCTACATCGTTTATGTACCTATTTTTTAAACTGACACGGTCACTTACACTATCTAAATAATTAAATTAACTACATACATACGTCCCTATAGACGATATTATACTCCGTGTAAATGTAGCTGTCATAGTGATTAAATAGCCATTATACATAATGACTAAAATTAACTAGACAAATGAATCACTTCATCCGGATGGGTATAATTAATGCAGTAGGTCAATCAAAGTAGTAGCGTAACGAGCTCGGAAAATTAGGACTCCCCAAAACTGATTAGTTAGGTTCGAAGGGGAAGATCTTCAGAACAGAGCATGAGAACTCTTTAGCTATTCATTTATGATGTAGTCCACCATGTTGTGACCATTAATTTTCGTTAGCGTTCATGAAATGGTTACATGGTTGACCACATCACTTTAGCTTTTATTTTTACGACATGACTCTGTCATAAATATAAACTGTGTGTGGACTGTGATTTTGATTAGTCTAAATTTTTAACTGTCTTCAAAAAAGGAGATGTTCTATATATTGGGCCTGTTATATCTTTGGAGGATATAATGGTGCCAAATTAAAGTCCCGAGAATCGCTTAATACAATTTAATAAAAAGGGTTGTGTTACAAGGCTGGTGGTTGACGGGCAAGTGACGATGACAATTCGTTTTCTTATAACTAGCACTTTGCGCCTGCAAATATTATTTTAAAAGTTTATTATTATAGGACGCGTGTGATTGCTAACACTTTTGGTAAGGTGTTAAAGCCTGAACATATTCCCGGCCATTGAAAGCTCTCTTTCAATCCTTAAGTTCTTCTGCTGTGGGAAGTCTGCAGAGCCGTATCAGCGAGCGTTGCACGCAGCCCTTGTTGGTGTGAATGTCTGCTACTCTGGATATCCCATCAGATCCAGGTATAAGGCGAAGAACGCGTCCCATTTTCCATGCAAGAGGGGGCGCGTTGTCATCTGCTAGGAGCACCATATCTCCTACTTCTAGCTTGGAAGTATCGGCTCGCCATTTGGTCCTCTGTTGCAATTCACAGAGATATTCTTTTTGCCATCTTCTCCAAAAATGGTGCTGTGTTTTCTCCAATCGTTGATACCGCCGCAACTGACTTTCCTTGACGTCTTCAAGTTTAGGTGTCGGCAGACCGGTCAACGGCCTCCCAATGATGAAGTGCCCTGGAGAGAGAGGAAGGAGGTCGTCAGGACTGGATGAGAGGGGACACAAGGGACGGCTATTGAGTATCGCCTCCACTTGTGTAAATAAAGTTGAAATTTCTTCAAAAGTGAAGCGGCTATCGCCGATAACACGTCTTAAAAAGTATTTTGCCGATTTAACCCCGGCTTCCCATATGCCGCCGAAATGAGGACTGTAAGCCGGAATAAATTTAAACGAAATTGATTGCTGACCTGCAAAATCAGACAGAGGTTCGTGGTGATCTCTTAGGAACGCCCCTATTTCTTTAGCGGCAGCCACGAAATTGCCTCCGTTGTCGCTGAATATTTCCGTTGGCCTGCCCCTACGAGCGATAAACCGCCTAAGCGTCATTATAAATGCGTCCTTTGTTAGGTCGCTGACAGCTTCCAGGTGGATGCACTTAAAACGCAAACAAACAAAGAGACATAAGTAACTTTTTACTACACGACTGCCACGACCTTTACGGTTTATAATATAAAATGGCCCAGCAAAGTCCAAGCCAACAGATATAAAGGGATAGTCAGGTGTTATGCGCTGGGCCGGTAAATTACCCATTTTCGGTTGTAGCGTTGCGCCTCGCAGTCGTCTACATCTTACGCAATTGTTGACCGTGCGCCTCGCAAGACACCTACCATTTACTGGCCATACAGTTTCTCGCACGGATGCCAACAACAGTTGCGGACCAGCATGCATATTACTTAAGTGTTCTCTTTTGAAATAAAGCTTAGTCAACCTGTGTGAAGCGTGAAGCAATATTGGATGCTTCTTTTCAAAAGAATGCGCGGACGCGTCTAGTCGTCCACCTACTCGAATTAATTTATATTCGTCTATGAACGGCGATAACGATAACAACTTACTTTTGTTATTTAAAGGTTTACCTTTCACTAATGACTCGTATTCAATAGGAAACATCTGGCTTTGAGAGATAACGCATAGCGAGTAGAATGACTCACGTAGCTCATTAACCGACAATATACCTGTACGCTTATTATGTTTGTTTTTAAGGTTAAAAATAAATCTACGAACATAAGCAAATGATCTTTGTAACTTAGTTAAAGATGAATATTTCTCAAAGTCAATGATAGATTGGTCAGTTATTGCTGAATGATGCACTTTGCATTCAGGTATATCTTCTGACTCATTGACGCTTAACTTAGGCCATTCAGATTCATTTTTTAATAAAAAGTAAGGTCCTGTCCACCACAGCGCCATTGATATAAGGCGTTTAGCCTCGACTCCCCTTGATATTAAGTCAGCAGGGTTGGAATCGGTAGGAACATAACGCCAGGCTGAAGTGGAAGTTAATTCTTTAATTTCACTTATACGATTGGCTACAAACACTTTCAATTTACTGACATGGCTACGAATCCAACACAACACTACTGTTGAATCGCACCAGTGTACTAGCTTATCAGATTTATACCGGATTGAGTTAATTACCGATCTTGTAAGTTTAGCAGCAAGTAAGGCCGCACACAGTTCTAGGCGCGGTATGGTGCTAGGTTTCAATGGAGCCACTTTGGACTTCGCGCATAATAATCTAACAGTGACGTCACCACTGTGACTAATCGTTTTCATGTAAATACAGGCATCATACGCGTTCTGTGAAGCATCGCTAAACGAATGTAACTCGATGTGTTTATATGAGTCACCTAAAACTAGTCTTGGCACTTTTACCGTGGACAAGTATTTAATATTTTCAGGAAACTTAAACCAATCATTTCTTATCTCGGACGGGACTGGCTGATCCCAGTCCAGTTTTTGTTGCCAAAGTTTTTGCAACATTATTTTTGGTATTATTACAACTGGACTTAGTAAACCTAGTGGATCGAATATTTTGAAAGCGTTTGACATGATAAATCTCTTTGTTATCATTTGGTTATTTTCATGTAAAAATCCCTTTATTGGAAAGTGTAATGTATCGCTAGAAGGCGTCCAGCCCAATCCTAGCGTACTTGAGGACTCACTAAATATTAACTTATCCTGTTCATTTACAATAACATTATCAAAAATGGAAGGATGATTCGTTTTAAACTTTCTTAAATTAAAACAACCTGACTTTAATGCTTCAGATACAGCCTTATGTATATATATTAATTGCTTTGAATCATTTGTTCCTGTAATAAGATCATCAACGTAGTGATCCTTTTGAATAATTTCTTTAATGAGGTCATCACTCTGTTCCTGCCCTACTTGCCACAGACAGCGCGTGCTTAAGTAACTTGCGCTCGCTGTTCCGTAGGTCAAAGTATTGAGCATCAGTGTCCGAATTGGTTCGGATTCCTCTCCCCTCCATAATATAAGCTGTAAATGCTTATCATCTTCGTGCACCAATATTTGGCGGTACATTTTTTCTATATCGCCGGTGAGTAAGTACTTGTACTGCCTAGACCGTATCAGAATGGAAAACAAAGTATCCTGTACATTTGGACCCACCATTAATATGTCATTCAGTGAACAACCGGAAGTGGAGGGAGCGGAACCATCGAATACTACGCGGAGTTTAGTAGATTCGCTTTCCTGTTTCAGAACTGCATGATGACATAGATAATAACTTGGGCTTAAGCTACCATTTACATCTAACACTGTTGAATGGCCTAATTCTTCATATTCTTTAATGAATTTAGCGTATTCTACTTTTAGTTTATGGTTTCGCTTTAACCGCTTTTCCATATTAATAAAGCGGCTCTTAGCTAACTTGTAAGTATCACCTAGACAATCAGCAGTGTCCTTAAGCGGTAATCTTACACAAAACCTACCTGTATTAGTTCTTGTTGTGTGAGCGAGAAAGTGTTTTTCACACTCGCTTTCATTGTCACTCACAATCGTTTTTCCTGGAATTTCTTCCAAATCCCAGAATTTAGACAACAATTTTTCAAAAACCTTGTCATTGTCATTGGAAACTATGCCATGATTGCAGTGTACCCTTTTTTGCGGCATCACTGACTGAATTGGACCGGATACTATCCATCCTAATTGAGAACTTCTTAGCTTAGGATTATTGACTCCTAAGGAAAGCTGTTCATTGCCTAAAATATTCCAAAATAGGTCCGCACCTATCAAGACATCTATGTCGGCTGGCTGATAAAACATGGGATCAGCCAATTGGATATTTTCAGGTAATTTCAATAAACTAACATCAACGGGGACCTTTGGCAATCGGCCCGTCAGTTCTGTTAATACAAGACATGAGCAATTTATGCTAAATTGATTATATATTGACTGTAATTTAATATTACAGGTTTCAATAATATTTGTTACTGATTTATTGCCTACGCCAATGACCTTTATAGCGTCGATTGGATGGGACTTTAACGATAATCTGGTCTTTAGGGACTCAGTTATAAAAGATGATTGACTGCCAGAATCTAATAAAGCACGAACTTTGACCTTTTGCTGACCAAATGGATTCAATACCTCAACCATGGCAGTTGCCAATAGAATTTGACTTGCATTTTTATCACAATAACTTGCTACTATCTCACCTGGTACCTCGACCGTGGCGAGCTGGTTTACTAACTTTAGCGGACAGTGTAACAAGCTGTTATGCCTTTCATTGCAATCGGGCTCTTGACAGGATCTGAATCGACAGTCCTTAACAAAGTGACCTTGCCTTAAACAGTTTGTACACAACTTATATTTTTTAACATCCGCCATTCTTTCATCAATACTCTTAGACTTGAATGTTGGGCAATCATAGATTCTATGACCTTCGTCACAAATAATGCACAAAAAAGTTTTATTTTTATTAGCATTATTACTAGTACTTGCAAATGATTTAACAGCGTTATCCTGACCCCTTCTTTGACCATGGTTATTATGATTTGACTGTTTATTGTTAGGAGCAGAGCGCTGAGGAGTCGCAGGGCTTTTCGAAGCCATAATATTGTCAGAATGATTGTTACTACGGTTTGCAGACTCGAGTACATTTGCGCGGTCCGAGATAAATTTAAAAAATTGCTCTAAATTCGGTTTCGCATTTTGTATTTCATTGCGATACTCCTCCCATTTCTGCAATGTTTGACTATCCAACTTAGATGACAGTATAAAGATAATCAAAACGTCCCAATTATCTGTTGGTTGTCCTAAGCTGACCAAAGCGCGTAGATTTTTTCTAATATGATCAACTAAATATCTTAAGGATCGCTCAGACTCACGAGGAAGCTGCTTTATATTTAATAATGAATTAAGATGATGGTCTATTAATATTCTGCTATTATTATAACGGTCACAAAGCAACTTCCAGGCTTCGGCGTAATTTTTTGCGGACACTTCGAGATTAGTAATAATTCTGGCTGCGTCGCCTTGCAAATATGAATTTAAATAATAAAATTTATTAATTTCGGATATTTGATCATTATTATGAATTAAACTTTCGAAGGTATCTCTAAATTCTAGCCAACGGAAATAATCACCGTTAAACTTTGTGATTTGAATCTGAGGCAGTTTCAACCCTACACCGCGATGATCATCTACGCAACATGAAGCATTATGAACAGAGTTACGTCGTTGCTCACATTCACTTTTTCGAGAAAACATGGCGATCAGATTTTTGGCAGTGGCTATATTAATAATTATATCTCTTTCAATATTATCGCGCTCGTCAATCTCTGCCGCAATGTTTTCCGGACTCAGAACCTCTATTTCAGTTTGCAGGTCATCGACCCTAACGGATAATGCCTCAAACTTCGCAAGTTTTAAACTAAGTTCCGTTAATTGAATATCATTCAGCTCATTTTCTTGCGAAATATTACTCAAATAATTTTTAAATTTAGTAATCTGTCCTTTGGCGGACGCTCTTTTAGTGAACAATTCCTTACAACGCTGCTTACTTTCAGCCATCGAGATTTAGCACTGTTAATAATATTCAAATAACCGGTTTAGGCAATACCACAAGAACAAAACGAAACAATAAAATGAATGGGCTCACGTTCCTCGTTTCGGTGTCATCTACTGATAAGGAAGCCGGTTGCGCACTATCAGCTGTTCACCAGAAGGTCTTCATTGACCAGACCGAGAAGCCGGTAAAGATCGAAGACGTGACCTGGAATAGTCGGCAAACTACGCTAAATGTAAATGTAAAAACAATAGAAGAGGTCATTGACCGCTTTCATCTGAAATTGTGTTGAAAATAACCATTAATAATATAATTCAACTAATAATTTGAATTCGCTATGATTTGAAAAGTATTCTAACGATATTTTAAGCCTTTGATTATTTTATTTTTTATTGAAGGTATATGAAAATAACGGAAAAATATCTGATGAAATTTGCAATTCTCAGGGAATTTCGGCAATAATATGCACGAAAATTCTTTAATTAACACAAATGGATGCTATTCTCAATATTGGAATAGGAATTTATGGATATTTTGGATAAATGATGGATTTTGAACAAAGGATGGCACTTAACTTTGAGACGGCACGCTGACGCTCTGCTCGATGTGATGCTTTTGCTGCACCACTGCTCGAATCCTGGCTCCTTGTATTGACCAGGCGACAGTTCTCCAGACGCTGGACCTCGTGGCGTTTTGTCCTTCCACTTGAAGGCTCCAACTCTTGAAGTTCGTTGTCGCTGCGCGCGTGTCGCACTCGTACCAATTTTATTGATGAATCTTCTTATTTTCGCGGATTATTATTTTTAGTTCCCCTCATGGGCCACCATGTTATATCTTTGGAGGATATAATGGTGCCAAATTAAAGTCCCGAGAATCGCTTAATACAATTTAATAAAAAGGGTTGTGTTACAAGGCTGGTGGTTGACGGGCAAGTGACGATGACAATTCGTTTTCTTATAACTAGCACTTTGCGCCTGCAAATATTATTTTAAAAGTTTATTATTATAGGACGCGTGTGATTGCTAACACTTTTGGTAAGGCGTTAAAGCCTGAACAGGGCCTGTATTAATTTTTTGCCTTTAATGATTGTAGCTGACATTATTATCAGAGGTTTTCGTCTCTACATTTAATTGTATTATAATTGGAAATGATAGCCACACTGTCGCATTGGGTTTTACCTGTTAAGATAGTGATTAATAGGATAATATAATGATCATAATAAAGTTTGAAAGACTTGTAAGTTATGAAGTTGTGATAACCATCGACCGTGTCGTGGTTTACCCGCTTTTTCCCGACTGCTCAACTGCGAACAGTTGAGCAGCTGGGATCCCCAATGCTCAACTAAGTAGTCCACTTCATTTCAAAGAGGACGTTGGTGACCCAGGTGTATGAACGTTCACACCGAGACACGACGCGGCGCGATTTGACGCAACGGTAGGTACTGCAAATGTTTATCTTATCGTATAGTAAATAAAGTCAGATTTTGACTCGCTATTAAAATGCAGCGCAGCGCCGCCGCCGCATTTCTTTGTGAAAGGTGTATCTTTTCATGTAGGACATAGAGTTAGATTTTGAGTTCTATTTAAATATGCGCTCAGCGTCACGTCTCAGTCTGAGAAGACCCTTATGGAAAGTGCCGAAAATAGCGGTGTGTCATTGGTGCCCCGGCACAGGACACAGGCCCTGGATGGCAGCAGAAATTATCAGACCAGGACCACAATTGGCCAAACCAGAACGCAGTTTAAGAAACTCACACTGATTGCATAAAAGGCTAGAACGATCATCATCATCATCAGCGGGAAGGCCTTGCCCTTAGACCGCCACGCCGAACGACAATTCGCCACTTGCATCCATCGGTTGCCCGCGACTCTCAAGATGTGGTCGGTCCACCTAGTGGAAGGCCTGTCTACACTGCGTCTTCCGGTCCGTGGTCGCCACTCGAGAATCTTTCTTCCCCATCGTAGAACGATACTGACCAGAAAACACTGTTTTTTACTTAATCGAGATTCTTACATAAGTAAATACTTACATTTTTCCTCTAAGTTTTCAAAGAAATAATGAATAGCTTCGACTGATTTGTATAACACGTGCATGCAATTATTGCAATTGTACCTACTAGTACTGTAACTGGGTACTTTTTCGTGAAATCTTAAGAAAAAATATCACGTTTTCGACGGTCATCGCTGCCAAAACACCTGGGGATCCCCGCCGATGCACTTGAGTCGTAATTGTATATTTTCATATAAAGGACTGACGATAGTTCAAGGAAAATCTACTTCTTTTCCTTGTTGCCTGATACCAAAAGACGATACAATATCATTGTGTCCTAACTCCTAGGGTTGCTATCATATTTTTAAAGAATTTAGATTTTTTTTTAACAGTGCTAAAAATACATTAATAAAACTTGATGAAAAATACGATACCTATATTTTATTTTTACGATTTCCTATTTTGTTTGGTCAGCTTGCCGTGCTCACGTGCAATGAACGAGTTCCAAAATTATTTATTTTTAATTAATAATTATCATTGGTATTTTTTTTCTATAATATCTATAGTACAGACGTCAGCACATCAAACTACCACAATTTGTCAATATTCTTGAATAGATTTTAAACCTTATCAAAATTAAGGAAGGTAAATGTTCGATACTGTAAAATTTGTCAGATTCGGGTAGGTTGACCTAGTCTGTACGTAAATCCGTATAAACAATAAGTAGGTAAGTAGGCACGTCATGAAAGTCTAACTTAAATCCTAATCGAACAGGAACCTCCTTTTTTTTATAAAATAGAGGGTTGATGCGCTGGCGTCTGTACAATTAACTTAAAATTAATTATAAGTAGTACCTACGGGTGGCAACCCTGTTGTGACCCCTTTATCTCTAAGTTTAAGAATTGGGAATCACAAAACCCTGGACAGCTCGATCTTATCACTAGTGAAGAACAATGTTCTCAATAATGTACCTACTTGTTCGCGATACGTACTAATTAATAAGTAAACAATATCAGGGAATCACCATGCAGCTGATAACACGGAGGCTCGCATCTTAAAGGTCTGCACACACTGAATTACGTGCAGCACATACTTCCAGTCTTATAGTTTTATTTTATTAATTAGTATATCGATCCAGGGTAAAAAAAAATTAAAATATGACTTTTGCTATAAATGTTAAAACTATTTATTCTGTATTTATGGTATGAATACAACACGAATGGACTTCAAGACACAATCATAGCATTACTTGTAATGAAAGAATGGTAAAAGTCAGTCGTTTTTACTAACTTGGCGTGTCTTGAAAAATTACGAAAAACGTTATCGCGGCTAGTTGTGCCGGCTTAAGTTGGGGAGGAATTTGGTAAAAATGCCACAAAGCCCCGAGCCTCGTGTTGATAAAGTGGCGAAGTGGCCCGCGTCAGGCGAGATTGATGGTCCAGGGTAGCGGCGCGCTCCTTCGCGCAAATGAGCTGAAACAACTCAGGCATTTGCCTGGACCGCTCATAAAACTAAGCCGTTAACTATTATTCCGCTAACTATTATTCCGGACTCATATTTTAATCTAATTCTGCTTCGTTATTCTAATGGTTTCTATTGCAACTGTTGAACATTAAGTTATGTCTTGCAGCCTCGGGCCTTATTTTCATTCTATACTTTATCTTATTTTCAGGTTAAACTTTTATTCTAAAAATCTGAAAATTTTAATTTAATTTAAATTCAAAACTAAATGCTTCAAAAACATGACGGTTATAGTTAAAAATGTCAGAGTGATGACCGAATAAACGTTTTATGAGATTTTATGTCAAATATCACGTAAAGCCTTATCAAGAATGGCGGGATATCCTTAGTGCGGCAACATTACCAATTTCCCTTACTTGCGGGAAATGCTTGTATCTCTTGTATGGGGTTCCGACGGGAGGCTGGTGGGGTCGCGATAAGATCGCTAAATGCCACGTCACTTATACGGTTGGGTTACATTAAGATATCAGATCGGTTTACAAATTTATTATTTTTACACATTTTAAACCTACTACGATTTCTTATTCATGAAACGAGGTTTGGGCAGCATAGCAATAGAAATTAACAAATTGCTAATGCACCGTTTCAGTTGCATTAACTGGTTTTTAATGTAAAAATAACACGTGCCACTTAATGGTGAAAAATAAATCTGATAACTTGACCACAGAATTTTATTATTAGTCATAATGTGAGCAAACCTTAATGCGTTTATTAAGTGCGCGCGGGGATACATTTAAATGATATTGTTTGCTTCGCTCGGGCACTCGGGCAGTGCATTCCGCCGGTGCGTCGCCTGCGCTTGCGTTTACCGTTACCCACAGCACATCAACACAGTACGATGAAGTTGGAACACTGTCTGACTGTTGAGAACATCAATCAGAATCTACTGAACATACAGTATGCAGTGCGAGGGCCCATCCTGCAGCGAGCCCTCCAGATTGAGAGGGAGATCGAAAAGGTAAGCGTAGGGAAGTTCATTTTATTAAGAGCGTGTATTCTGAAAGTTGGCAACGTCGGAAATAGTTGTCAAATATTATCAAGTTTTAATTAATGTAGTAATGTTACTGTATGTGAAATAAGAAATATGGGTCTATAGTGCACAAAAAAAAATGATTAGGGAATCTAAGTAGTAAGTAATATATGGATAGTTTTAGATGTAATGATTCTAATGTAAATGATGTTGGAAACCGCCCAAATGCCTTTTTTAAACCTGAAATGGTGACAACATTAAATTCAGTGTTTTAATTGCATTCCCATAATTATTAATTTTTTTGTGCACTATATTTCTTATTTTCATGCAGTTTTACCAATTTAATTAAAACTTGTAAATATTTGACGGCTATTTGCAACGTTGCCAACTTTCTGGTTACGCGCCCTTAACATAGCATATCGAAGGAATTGCGATAGTCTTTTGCCATCTATGGGACAGTATAGTCGAAGAAATAATAAATCAATGATAAAATACTATCGATTTTATCGAAACAGAAGATGGTCAGAATGAAGAAAATGTTGCGTTTTCTAAAATAAATAAATATTAAACAGCAACCAGAGAGATTATAAATAATGTTTTAGATATATTTTGTTTGGACTGTTTCTTCTCAGAGTAGTCAGGTACGAAACACAGAGCTCATCTAACTACTTGCATACTTAAATATTTATTATTTATTCTTTCTTTTTAACTCTAATTATTTATCATTTATTTAATTGAAAACCAGTCAGCAATATTCCAGTAAAATTGAATTACCTGCCTAGGTAGGTATCTTTATTAAATTACACGAGAAATCTGTGAAATTGATTGTTTACGACCGATAAACTTGATAACGCTGTTCGAATGTTAAGTATAATTAAATTTAACAGTCTCAACTGCAGAATGTTTATATTTTTTTTGTGATCATGTCAAATATTGTTCTAATCAACTAGTTCGTCTATTAGTCGCTAAGTGATTGCTGAGTATTAGGTACCGTGTTCGTTTCCCAGGTCGGGCAATGTTTTAGATTTTCTTTTTTTTTTTGAGTTCGTATTTTTGCTCAGTTGATGGCAATAGGCTCGCCCCCTATTACATGGGAATTAAAATAACATAACAGTCGAAATGTGGTTGTAGTACTAAGTACATTTCTGCCATCACATTCGAAGTAATTTTATTTAAAATACTTAATTAAGAAACTAACCGTCAAAGGCAATTAATTAATGACTTATTAAGTAACGCGTTCAATTTAATGAACAATAAGTAGGTATTTATTTCCTAATCGTTGTCGGCAGCCAATATAATGAAACGCATCGAATTATAACGATGTACCGAGCGCTAGTTAAGGTTATGTTCGAAACTTTTGATATTTTATGAAACATTAAAAAACCATGTAAAATATTACTTAGTGTGACAACAATAACAAGGACTTATAAATACTTTACTGTCTACCAATGGCCCCCTGCGACCCCAGACGCGCTGTTTGTTTTGAGTCCAAGTGGCCCGTGAGCCCTGTTCCAGCAACCCTGATGACTCGTCGCCATGAGAAGGTTAGTAATAATTCATTTTTGTGTTACTTAGTGGAGTACTTTTCGCGTTATTTTTTTCTGGTAATTGGTTTCTTTTGTTTATATTCAAGTTATTTATTATTTGTATTTATGATTAGTTCGTCAGTGTTTATTACAAGATGATAGCGATATCTGAGAGCGCAAAGACGACCACCCAGCACTAGAGATTGATTTTGCTTATGAAACCACATGCTGAAGATGAAGTTTCTACTTTGACCCAACAGCACTTTTCAGGACAAGTAATGCGGCGAATTTGGCCACCTAAGGCGGGGCGCCTGCGTGACGGTCAATAACGGGCGGAACTCGCTGTTCCGGATCTGGAGATTCCCATCTAAGTAGACGGCGCGAGTCGTGTTCACCGCGCGTCTGAAAGAGTGTCAGCCTTATTACGGGGCCCTGCCCTTTTGAGGACCAAAGATGCCAGGGTCGCGGAACTCTCAAGTAAACGTGGCCCCTCGGAGCCTAAACGGCTTATTTATTGAAGGATACTGTGGATTTTAGTCAGTACAAGTCTGACAGCCCTTCTGTCCTGCCCCTGGATCAGCCTGGATGTTGTGAGAGGACTCATTTGATTATTTTACTAGTAAAAAAAAACAAGGTCAAGTAATGCGACTCATGATTCTGGTTATGGTACCTTACCTTCGATAAACAATAGGAAACTATATGCCTTGTGGCTTTTTACAACACGAAGCTGGATACAGGTAGTCGCACCAAGCTGCAATTAAATTATGAGCGGGGGAACACTAAAACTTGACGTATGTCACAAATACATTAGTTGATGGCTTTTAGCGCATTTTTTTTATTCATTCGTTTATTTCATTCTTTATTTTTTAATATTAAAGATAATTTTAAACAATTTCCTTTTTTGTCATACTAATTTCTTTGAAAACTAACTCGATTTACTTTTCTTTATCGTACAGCCTTTAAAAAATCCTATTCAATGCAGCCTTAACGCGTGTTTTAACCGAACACTTTCCATTACCATTCAACGTTTCCATAATACCTTCCTACATTGGAATAGCTTTTCTAAGTTAAACAGTTTCTTTAGTAAAGGTCGCATAGTGGGCGGTTCACAAAAAATATAGCGTGTGATTGGGACCGTCATAAAACCAGCAGGTACGGGTTACTACGGGTTAATCTGGCGCGGGGGTCCCTTAGACCCCCAGTCGGGTCACTGAGACCCCAGCCTGCTCTGTGCTCGGGAATGATAAAGGTTTATTTCTTATTGGATTCCCTATAAATAAGTATTAGTGAGCCGTGAGTCTGTCGCTGTTAGTTCGCTGATATTGAATGTTTTTTCTTTTTGGAAAAACTGTATAGAGTAGGTACCTAAATTCATATGCTTTTGAATTATATTTTTAGAAAAGAAATAGAAAATTATTTATTTGATATTTCAGACAATTTACGAAAATTATAGAGTCGATTCAAGAAAACTAGTCTCTGAATGAACGGTTTTTGTAGGTAATGGTTTCTATTCGTACCGTTTAATAAAACGTTCCATATCAATACTTTATAAATTTTCTAAACGTAAACGTCCATCTTTACAGTCATTTTTTTTCGGGAAACCGTAAAACAACAAGCCAACCCATTTCATTGAGAAGACGAACGAGATATATCTCCCATGAGAATTGGGGAATAAGTGAAGCTCGTAAAAATGAGCTCGTGGAGGGGATCTGTGATATAATATCAAACAAACAATATTAACTACGAGGCCGTGTCTACAGCGCACTTTCTGAAGGACACCCCCCATGCGCCCCGTGACCCCTGTTGTGCCCCCAATACACCCTGTGACCCCAGTACCCCCCACCGCGTCTCAGAGTATCCTCGAACGATTGACATTGAGCTGTCATCGTTTTAGATAACTCTTGTTATCATTTTTGTTGCAAGGCCATCATATCTTATGCTGAAAAAAGCGCACTTTGATAACCTTTTTAAATGTCACAAAATGCAAAACTGTATAGCATGTAGATACCTAACTAGGTACATATGTGTAGAGGTCGTGTTGGATATTGTTGTTACAACCCGACCGGGATAAAAAATGCTGTGTAAATAATCAAGTCATGTTCAACTTGAGTGGTAGATTAGATGTACTGCGCGAGTTCGACAAACGAATGTGCGATTGACGCTTGTGCAAGCGCAGAAGCGTCAGTGCGTCGTATAACTGTGTTTTCGAACTACAGTGAGTCGCAGTATAGTTTTGTCGCACAAGCGTTATCGCACATCAGTTTGTCGAACTTAAGCTACACTTTGCTAGATTGTTTAATAGTTTGTTTTCCTCTCTATGCGGGTTAGTGTACTAGCGCGGTGACGCAAGCGCATCGCGGGGATGTAGATTATAAACAGATCAGTGACATGTTGCCAGACCGTCACTAGAGCGTTGACATTACATTTATTACGCAGTCTGTAACTACCTGCAACATGCAGCTAAGTATATAGATAGTGTAGATACCTACAGTGCAACGTAACGTAAATAACTGTTACAATGAATCATCTGATAAAATAGTCTCTTCCATTCATGAATACGAAAATAAAATAAAGAGAAAACTCTTTTGAACACGTAACTTTGTTTCACCAAAAACCCAGATTACAGGGCAACACCGTGAAACACTAGTGAACAGGCAATTTGAGCTGAAAAATAACAAAATTAACGCGACTGGCAACATTGTGAATCCTCTGATGTAATATGATACCGCGGGAAACACGGAAGGGGTGAGCCGGCCAGCGGTGGCGTGCTACAGAAGGTTCACTGATACAACCAGTCGGTAAAAGTATAATTAAACCAACCAAAACTATACTGAGAATCATGGAATCATGGAGTTTTATCTCCTGGAGAAGGACATCCATATGCTTAATAAACATAAGGGTCAAGTTCTGCACAAACTGGACTTGAGAACTCAATTTCACTCAAACTGATTTCAACAGCATTTGGATGACAAACAATAAACTGATCGTTCCTAGATCGTTTTGACAAAATATAGTGATAGCTACATAGCCGCGAGGGGGAGAGGACAGCGTCCTCCCTCCGCCCCAACCACGTCGGCAGACGACCTCCGGCCACCATGCGGAGAGCGAGTAAAGGGCAACTCGCTGTCCGACCATGGACCATGCCCGGGTCTATGTAATATAAAAGAATGTCGCTTCCCCCTACCGGGTATACCCTAGGGTATACCCTTAGATTTTTAAACTACGGAATGGATATTAATATGGTAAAAAAAACTAAGTAGACACACTCATAGGTGACCTACCAACAACCTTATCCGCTCTTTTAATTATCGTGTTACTTTCAAAACGAGCCTTCTGTTTTCACATCTTGCGTTTAAATGGTGGATGTAGGATTATTTTTTGCTCCATTGTTGGTCGTCAGGGCTGGCGGCTGGCGGTGAGCAATAAAAACATATTTTCGTCCCGGGTTGTCTCGCATGTGTTCAGCAATAAGGGAGATTTATCGCGCTGTTTGTTACTTGTTACCACGAGGAGGGGCGAGGGATGTAGTCGGCACGTTGAGCTCTAATCGGATCAGATCGACTGGTAAAACGGAACTCAGAAAGAGCAAAATAGATACACTTGAAAAAAACTCACACTCGTAAAGCAATATGTTTGATACTGGCATCTTTAGATAATTCACCCAGCTTTGAAATTGATCTAGATTGTAGAGAATCGATTTAATAGTGGTTAGATTGTGTAGTCAGATCACAAATCGAGTTTGGTTAACGATCACACGATCACAGCTTTCCCATCTCTACGTCGTGTGATGAATGTCTTTGTAGCCCCTAATGGGGGTAGTTGGACACAATAGCTGCTACACATACCTTGCCCTCGATATAAGGGTATATTTTCTTGTTGAGCTCGAACCTCTCTCTAGGTAATGTTTTAGGTAGAAGTTTTGAAGGACAAAATTATTGCTTTCTATCAGAAAATAATGAGAGCAACACAATGAAATACACTTCTGGACACATCTATTGGCCCACCTCGTATTATCAGTTTCGTTTGGTCCTAGCTAAAATTTTATATTAGGTCGAGCAAAAAGTTTTTATACAGTTTTGAACCTGGCACATTCACAATTTCATTCAATAGTCTTTTTTTGAATTTCGAACACAGAATTTAAAGAAACAAAAGACAATTTGGAGCCTGTTTGTTGATATCAAACAATCGAATACTAAGAAAACTTGGTTTTATTGGTTTACATGGATTTAATTCTTGAAAATGTGATTGATATCTTTGGTTTTGCAACAAACATTACTTATTCTTAACATTAAGGTGAGGTTCTATCAATAATCTAGGGATACTTCACCTGAAGTCGCCGCCCAAGCTGTGGCACTTATTCAGGCCGGACACAGCCAAAGAAACGTGAGTGCTCAACTTAATTTAAGTCGATCTGCGGTCTGAAATGTTTATCGGAGGTACCTAGAGACTGGCGGCTTTGTTCGTCGCCAAGGAAGGCCACGATCTCGGGTCACAACTGAAAGGCAGGATCGATTCATCGTGACGACCAGCTTGAGAAATCGTCAGTTTACCTCCATTGAGATACAAAACCAACTTCGCGACTTCCACGGAGTATCTGTGAGCGCTCGAACTGTTTGGAGAAGGTTAAAAGAACGCGATATGGTACCACACAAGCCAGCTAATGGGCCCAAACTAACGCGAGCCCACCGAACAGCGCGCCTTCATTTCGCACGCAGTCATTTAAATTGGACACAGCAAGATTGGAGCCGTGTACTCTTTTCTGATGAGTCTAAAATTGTGTTACATGGCAATGATGGAAGGAAGAAGGTCTACCGACGTAAAGGAGAGCGTTTCGCACAATGCTGCTTTGAAGAGAGGACAGCTTATGGCGGTGGCTCATGGACTGTCTGGGGCGGTATATCCGCGAGCGGCAAAACTCAACTTGAGGTTGTTACAGGACCACGGCTGCCAACATTAAATGCTGAAAGGTACATTCGTGAGTGCTTAGAACCTCACGTGATACCATAGGCGGACTATATGGGCCCAAATTTCCTTTTTATGCATGATAATGCAAGAGTCCATGCGGCCGGCATCGTCAGGGAATATCTTCGGGATGTGAACATCACAGTTATGGACTGGCCAGCCAGAAGCCCAGACATGAACCCCATTGAGCACATGTGGGACGAGCTAAAAAGACATGTTAGGGCTCGTCAGCCAGTTGCCCAGACGATGCAGGAGTTGAAAACTGCCATAGAAGAGGAATGGGAGATGATCCCTCAAAATTTATAGAGCGGTTGATAAACTCTATGCCTAATCGTTTGAGAGCTGTGGTAGATGCCCATGGAGGTAACACGCGTTATTAAATTAAACCTTTATTTGATAAAACATGTTTTTTATTCAAAAATCAATTGCCTTTAACAAGGCGCATATCCGACTTGTTACGCGTAGCTCCATGTCGTATGGTATTCTGAATTCAAATTTAAAACAATACGATCGAAAAAGATGGTAAAATGTATCAGGTTTAAAACTGCATCAACAGTTTTTGCTCAATCTAGCAATTATATTTCGGTAGGGGCCATCGAAACCTAAACTCTAAGGTGGGCCAATAGATGTGTCCAGAAGTGTATTATGTTGTTTAAGAAAAAGGTAGCACGGGCTTGAATCAAAATCTGAGAATGCTCTGATGATAATAATAATAGTTTACTTACTCAAGGGCGGGAAAATTACCTCCCAATTCACACATTGCAAAATATAGGCCTATTTAAATACATAATAAAGGGATTAATACATTGAAATTCAGCTATTCATTCCTCAGCAAACGCTCTGTCTTCGCTCCATATTATTTCAAGGCAATTTTATTTTTATGTTTTGGTATTCTGTTTATCTTATCGTGCATTATAATAAATATGCAGTTAACATTGTTTTATGATATGTACATTTGCCTTTAAATAAATATAATTTATTTAATAATAAAGAAAAATGGATTGGATTGGATAAGCCAGAGGGATCCAGATCATTCTAGTGCACGATAGAGCTCGCTGACGCGTCAACAACTGATTTCCATACCATCCATAAAAACTAGAAGCTTCAAATATGGCCAAGATGACAGATGCCAGCGCTCTGAACATTATCATCCTTAAAAGATGTCAATTTAAAGCGGCGACTCCAAGTTCTGTGTTGTTCTAAAACAAACAGCATGTTTTTGGTTTTCTCTAGTCCCAACTTTCTCAACTGAAAAGCTAAAATGGGGCGAGCTCACCCAGAAACAAACGAACCTCCTGCGCTTCAACGGAACTCTGCTATAACTGGATAACAAGACAAGATGGTGCTCTTGTTCTTGGACGGCCCTGCATGGGCGGAGCTCTAAGAGGTAGAAGCAAAGCTTCTATTTAAGCAAGACTGTATTCTTTATTTGACTACTCAAGCTCTCTCAAGTCAGCAATTTCATAGAAATACGAAGGATAACAATGAACAGTATATAACTTTCGTATTATTGTGGTGACGTAACGCGCAGCCGACCAGCCCTCTTATAACCCGGAGGATAGCATCAAAACAAGTATTCAATCGAGTTGATCCGAGCCTCCGCCCCGCTCCCCGCACTCCTCACCCCTCAGAGGGCTCGCTACACATATTTTACGGCTAGTGTAAGTGTTATTTGTTAGCAATAACCGTTTGGGAGGCAGTTGTCAACATCGCGGTGCGGCGCTACAGAAAGTCAACTTCAGGAATTATACAAGTGGTCGCAAAAACGGAACAAGCTGATTTTTCCAGTACTTTAGGATTGTGGCAACGAATTTGTCATAACAAGACATTGTTTTTAAATTGCCAGTTCAGAACTATACTCTGTAACAACTTACCTAACGTAAGTTCTTAGCTAATTAGTCGAGAGACGTTGGCAGGTATGGATGGATCGTATGAGAAAGGAACCGTCTCTTCATGCAATGAGTTGGTACACTATTACTAAGGTATTGAGGAGGCAAGAAGAAATTAAAAACGGTTGAATGGGTAATTGTAGTGGACTTTCTGTAACTAATTGGTGTATAACTTAGTCCGTAGTAAATAGAGTGCGGTAGAAGATGGCTCCCTCTGCCTGATTTACATAGGGCCGGGGACCGAGTGCCGAGGCCTCACTATGTATGAATGTGTTGTCAAACGTTCGGGCCACAATGTCGTTTACGATAAACGACTGCTCAAGTGCTCATACTATGGAGTGCTCATACTTTTTCGACAGGCACTAGACTTGTTATTCATTACTTCTACATAACTACCTACATAAGATTATGGAGGGTTTTCACTATCAGCAGTGTCACACTTGTACAGTAGCTCTCATTTGTCGATTAACTAACCAATACGTAGTTATGTAAATGATGGACACGGACAGTCTTCGTCAGGCCTCTTGGTCTACTGGTTAGTGACCCAGACTGCTATGCCGGAGGTCGTTGGTTCGATTCCCACCCAGGACAAATGTGTGTGATGAGATGATCATTTTGTTCTGTGTCTGGGTGTAATTTATCAGTTGTCATGTACCCATAACACAACCTCTGCTTATAGCTTGGGACTAGATGGCGTTGTGTGATAGTTGTGGAATATTATTATTATTTTATTGTACCTATCTAATAATAATATTGTATTTTATAATTAGTCTCGTTAAAACACTGAACGTGAGTGTAGTTACATGCATGATGGGCACTGGGCAGGGAAACAGGGAGAAAGACCCTAATTTCCTTAATGTAACCCTAGAGAATAGACTCCACATTCATCTTGTGAAAGTTCGTGAGGATGTCTGTTTGTTACTCTTTTACACAAGAACTAGTGAATAGCTTCGAATGAAATTTTTGATACACAGTTTATAACCTGGATTAACACCTACGTATATCTACTTTTATTATACCGGTATAAGGTTACGCAAAGCTAGTCGAATATTTATGTGGATTAAGAAAATTTCACGCTCTACATAAACCAGATACGTACACCGATAACTGAGATAACTCATCGTTCTCAGTGAATGTCAATTCTTTTTAAAAACCCGGTCATGAAACTGAACATTCTCGTACATTTGTCATCGTTGAACTATTTCTATTTCCCATGGGGATGCAGGTGTCACCAGCTATAACTATTACTCAAACTTGCAAAAGCCCAGTTTTATGTTGCACACGATGCTCCCGACCTTTTAGCCAGGTGTGGACCGATAGTTGGTAGTAATGTGTTGGGTCTATGTTGAATGTGTCGGGGCAATGTTGGGCATGTCCCTGCGGTTGACCTTCCAACATAAAACACATCCCTTGTAAATGAACAGGCTCGTAAAACAACCGCTTTGTGGACAGATTGAGACAAACAACAACATCTTGAAAGAGTACATCCTAAGGCTTTTGAATTTTAGATACTGGTGTTTTGGAAGGTATAGTTTGTTACTTTTCTATAACTACCTATAAATTCACTAATAACACTAGTAGATAGTTAGTACTTATGTTAAAAGTTAGTCAAATTACAAGTAATGTTGGCACATTCCCTGTGAGCATTACGTAAAAAGCATACAACTGTAACATGCTGAAACAAAAAACTGTAAAACTCTAAAATTCTAACAAGCGGAGCATTTCCCTTAGGTTTCGACTCCACAGCATTTTTGCAAGAATAAAAAATGAAGCAAAAAGAACAGAGTGTGTGTTCCGAAAGAAATTGTTGGAACTAACTAACGAGGCTAGCTTTGAATGTTAGGTGTTGAACTACGAGCAACATTCTCGCTGCACTGCATCTTAAATTCAGGGATGTTATAAATTCAGAAGTAACTGTGCCGAATTGCCGACGACAACTCGTTCATGTGACGTTCAAGTTAGGTGTAAACTTGCACGTAATAACATTATTTACGATACAGGTATCTGAATAAAAGTAGCTAAAATGCACGGAAACGTTCAGGTCCTGATTATTGCCACCATCTTTCCTTTACTCACGATATTATATATTCGCAGCTTTAAAACCAGATCAAATTCTAATCAACCACAATATCTGGCGTGACTTACAAAAAGTGTTGGTTATCGAGCGCCCCATCATCGGCACCCCGGCACCTGTGTACCTGTGTACCGTGTAGTTCCATTATCCTATCTGGCTGTTCACAAAAACCAGGGCCAAGAGGGGAAGGGGGAGGGGAGGGGCAGCCTGTGTATGGCAGCTTCGTAATGCGGTTTTTGCGCCGCGCGCCGAAACAGCCCCGTTATACCCGGTGTACACGAAAATTGTTGGGTTTTCCGACACCGTGAACAATGTTCACTGAGAAATTGTCTGGTTTGTTTAAAATGAGTTTAATCTCACTAATTAGCGACCTCCGTCAAGAACAGACGATTTCAATAAAATAAAATGCTTACAATACTACTATCCGAATTGGTTCACAGAATTGTGTAAAATCCGCAGCCAATATTTGATCGGATAAATAGAAAAGCCTCAAAGCAAATAATAGTAGTGTAACGGTAAGCCATCAGTCAATTCCACAAAATTGTTTTGTTTACTCTGTGGAGAAATAATATAAATTGGCTGGAGCATGTTACAACAACTGCTGTAGGAATGATTCTTTCTGGCATGTCGTTTAGGGTGCATGTTATTTCTACGTGCAAACAGCTACATTTAAGCAATAACCCACAGATTACTATTTTGAAGTTCTCGGCTCCTTTTTCTTCAGGGATTAGCGTGTGTTTATTTTTTAATATAAAATATAGACAAACAATTTTAAAGAATTCAAAAACTCTAAAATCTCACAATCGTCGAACAGACTCGTAATCTCATGTGTTATCGATTCATATCGACACTTAAGAGAGTCGTGTCGTACCATCACTTGACCTAAGTCCACTAGTGAGCTGGTCGTTCCCTCACATCCCTGTTACAGGCGGGTTGGGCACCTGTCCAAGATGGCGGCTCGCTCAGCCATCGCCGTCGTTTGGCGCGGAGTGCAAGCCTGGAGATTGCCGCAGCGATCCATTTCCTTTCAAGCAATGATAACTTTTTATTGAAATGGCGCGGATACTGTTTAGTATCTTCCGGGTGATATTTTCCTCTTCCTCTAAGAATTGTTTTGGAAAGGAATGAGCTCTGCAACTCTGTGTTAAGTGTGTATAAGTTATTGTGAAATAAGGTTTAAATAAACTTCAGTCTTATTTTTGACAGTTTTATTATATGTATAGATTACTTCATTGAACACAATCATAATTCATTATAACAATTAAATCATTCGAACATTTCTTGAAATACGGGGTATTTCTAGATCTATTTCTGGACGACTGGATCGAATGTTCAGTTTTTCAAGGATGGTGGCGAGAGGAATGTATAGTGTTTCTTAGATTTGGCTTGTCTAAATGCAGCTTGGCATCTTTTGTCCTTAACTAATATTTATTAATTAACTTCTAATTAAATTATTGCGACCGATTGTTTCAAAATGCATGACATTAGATTATGAAACCTTTTTCTTTTAAATAACATTTTCCCAATGTTTTCACATTCACTTTTCAACAGATAAGTAGGCTAATGACTGGTGAACCTGCATTTTGTGAAATATTCTTATACAACGTGTAACGTTAAAAGCGCAAAACCTCTCGTAGGGCAACTCAGCCCAATGACGGGGCCCCCTCACAGAGGGCCAAAGCCTGCCGGGGTCGCGGGATTTATTTTCTCACCGTGACCCCGGAACATAAAGGGCTAATGAAGAACACCGTGGATTTTAGTCAGTACAGTCTGACAGTACCTCTCGCCTTGCCCGGGGTGGAAGGTCTTATTTGATGATTTTACCAAATAAAAAAAAAAGGGGTAACTCAGCCCATGTTACTGAACAATGTTTGTTCTAAGACTTTTGGAAATTCGCAAAAAAATATGGTTTTTCATACTGATGGGCTCGATCAATTTCTCATTTTGTATGACAACCAAACACGTCAATCATAATAGATGCAATTTATTTCAAAAAGTATGACAATTTTCAACCGTTGTTTTATCGTGAAGAGTTGAAATAACTTAAGTTACTAAGATACATACCTAACCTACTTATAAGATCAAGCGTCCACTTTCTTCTCCTAAATAGATATTAAATATAATTGTGGACTTCCAGTAAAAATATATCAAAACAAGGAAAATGTGCCACTTAAAGATAAAGAATAGATCGACACGCTTCCGAGAAATACCCTCATTTAATTCTTATGAACTTTTGCGGAAAATAAATTCACCATGGATTTGTAATTCAGATTCTTAGAACAAGGTAAAATAAGATATAATAGAGTATCATAATTACAAAATTCCAACGGTTAAGATTTATTTTATCGAGAGTTCTTGTTACTCTTACTTGTTTTTAAACCCCGACGGAAAAAGAAGGGTGTTATAAGTTTGACGTGTCTGTCTGTCTGTCTGTGGCATCATAGAGCCCGAACGGATGAAGCGATTTCAATTTAGTTTTTTTTGTATGAAAGGACTTACCTGCGAGTGTTCTTAGACATGTTTGATGCAAATCGGTTGAGCCGTTTAGAAGTTGTGGGGGTGAAAGAAGGGAAAGGTAACCGAGGGTCTGCAAAATACGTGAGTTGGGTATCAAATGAAAGCGTACTGAAAGGGAATATTGATGACTTAATCGGGAGTACTCTTCTTAGCAACTTAAATTGTTATTAAATACGTCGAAAAAAAAATACGTCGCGTTGGGGGACTGCAAAAAAACAGGAGATGATAAATAATTTGGAGCAGTCCCCCAACGCGACGTATTTTTATTATTTTTTACTTTTTAAAGGGAACTTGGTTTTTGTGTCGGGGCTTTTTAAAATTTAAATTTATTTTTTATTTTATACTTTTTATAGGTACACTTTAATATCAATTTAAGTTGCTAAGAAGAGTACTCCCGATTAAGTCATCAATATTCCCTTTCAGTACGCTTTCATTTGATACCCAACTCACGTATTTTGTAGACCCTCGGTTACCTTTCCCTTCTTTCACCCCCACAACTTCTAAACGGCTCAACCGATTTTTACTTTTTAAAGGGAACTTGGTTTTTGTGTCGGGGGTTTTTTAGATTTTAATTTTATTATTATTTTATTATTTATTACTTGTTTATACAACGTGTAACACCAAATGCACAAAACCTCTCATGGGGCATGAGGTAACTCAGCCCATGTTAGTGAACAATTTTTGTTGAAAATGTGAAGACTTTTTGAAATTCGCAACAAAAAGGGGTTTTTCATGCAAAATGAGAAATTGATAGGGCCTATCTGTATGAAAATATTTTTTTTTTGCGAATTTCCAACAGTCTTAGAACAAAATTGTCAAATTGTTACATGAGCTAAGTTTCCCCTCGTTGTATTATTGGAGCAATGTGAAACATTTTATGTCACTTCAATGTCCTTTGATTTTGCCATACAGAGGTAGTGTGAGCATTTCCTGATAGCAAATCAAAGGATCTTGAAACAATACCAACATACGAGGACTTGGTCAATACGTATTGTAGTAATTTGTACTACTCTTACATATTATGATATGAAAGTGTGTACAATAGCGGCGCGTGCGCAACAATCACGCAGCTCCTTGGACTTCGCTATCATCACGACACTATTTCTTATTTATTGCCATTTGCTTCATACGTTTATATAAATCCTAGTAAATAAGACAGTGGTTACATTGAACTTAGGTTTATCAGTTATACGCTGTAGGCTATTATTAGTGTTATTGTTTGGTTATCTTCTATTAATAACTATTGATTAAGTACCTATTAACTATAACATCCACACATATATACTATGTATATATAAATAACTGATGAACATCAAATTGGGGGCTGCAATTTGTCGGAGATAAACCGTTTACCACAAAAATGTTAAACAACGGTTTAACACCTTGTCTTAAAATAATTTAGTTTAAATTTTTCTTCTCGTGTTTGTTATATTTTTCCTGTTGGAAAAAATAAATTATGAATTTATTGATACTTATTAAGTAGATAAATATCAGTTGTAGCAAAATCCCCAACATAATTGTATTCATATTAAATTCCTCGCGCTCTGTTATTATGTACTAACTGTTCTAATTTCCTCATGGGAAATAGGCGCTGGCTTTGTTAATTTTAATCGGATATTTGTAATTTTAATTGGTTATTAATTATATCGGTAGCTATAATGTAAATAGGAGGCTAGTTTATAGCATCAATAAATTGCAAGTCGATTTCAGTCCGTTAGAGTAATGAAAAATATTGGACACACATTTCTTTAATCTATTAAAAATAATTTCTGAATTACTTAATTGACTGGCCTGTTGGTCTAGTGGTTAGTGACCCTGACTGCTATGCCGGGGGTCGTGGGTTCGATTCCCACCCAGGACAAATGATTGTGTGATTGGTTGTCAATTTTATTTACGTAATGAAAGAAAAATACAGGCTAAATATTTTTCTATATTTTGTAAATTGTCTGTAATTAGATATTTTTAGTAAACAAGCCTGATAAATATTAAATTGTAGTAAACGAACTTGAGACTGATATAATAAATATCTAAGTGCCTACCTCGTTTAAATATTCATAGAGTCTAAGGTTAATATTTTGCTCCACACAATAATCAGTAGTATCGACCGCCTGCGCCCTATGACCTCCCAGTAACGATTACCTCCAGCGAGCTCCGGTAATCTCCGCAAGTTATCCTCACCGCGCGACTTTCCCTGAGAGTAATTGCCGCCATATTAATTCGCTCCCATCGGCATAATTCCTTGGCTGCCTCTCACGGCTCCCGCGGGACTCCGGAGCTTGATCTTCGCTTTAATTTATATTCCCGTTGTTTCTCCGCTGCTACTGTCAAACTAACTTACTGCTGTCATTATTTTCCGCTGGATTTAAAACTTCGAAGATAAGGTGGTCTGGAGACGAATCAAGTTTTTCTTGTCAAGGTTCACTTAAGAGCAATCGCTCTTGTCTATATACTAAACCTACCGTTTTACGACATAGGAATATTTTTTTTAAAAGGCAATGTATTAAGGTAGTATATTTTTTTAATTTCCAGGGCGTTCCGAAGCCATTCGAGAGGGTAGTTCGTGCCAACATCGGGGATTGCCACGCTCTGGGACAGAAACCCATCACCTTCATCAGACAGGTCAGTCTTGGCTCATCACCTTCTTATAAGTAAAGATACACTTTATAAAAAATAATCTTAAAATGGGACATTATGCGGAACAACTTGATATTTCGAAACTGTCACTATTTCGACACGACATCCGCTCCATATTCTCCAAGTAATTAACTGTCAACCTACAGATTGTTATAATTAAGCAAAGGGCCACTGATCCCACACGCGCTCCCACGTGTGGACGTGGGCAAGCTGCCCTTGTTGCGTCACGCACAGGTTCGACCGTTATTAGACGATAATTGGTTTCAAGGGCCGCTAGTGTATTGGGAATATATTGAGTAATAATGTGTACAGTTAAAGTCAAAAACATTTGAATAACTTTTAAAACCAAACTTTAAAGCCGGCCTTTTTTGTAGAGGTTAAAATGTTTCACAATAAACAAAATCATGTGAGTGTGAAGCTCAAAAAAAACATCATAAGGAGAAAATAATAATATTGTTATTTCCATATATTATACCTGAGTGTTGACATCGATACATATCGTCGTGCGTGCCTGTACATGGTGGCCGGAATAAATCCATGTAGACGAGTATTTACGTTGTTATTGTGTGAACACATTTCTATAGAGAAGGAAAGGGTTCTGCTGGCATTGTGGTGCTGACGGAATACAGCTTTAATGATTATATTAGCATACGAGATATATCAGGCGGCTGATAAACAAATGATATCAGAATAATATACAAGATTTATTGAACCAGGAGATGGGGATTTGAAATCAGCCGGACATGATCTTGGCCAAAAAAAAAAAAATTCTAGATAGTGGTCGCAATAGCGAAGCCCAGGTTGACAATTCTTGGTTTTAAAGATGGTGTCGAACTCGACAAAATTTTTTAATGACGTCATTATTTCGACAAATTTTACAGAACTTCGACAAACGGCGAATATGACATAGCAACTTCTAAAATTTGTCGAAAAAATGACGTCATTAGAATTTTTTGTTGAATTCGACACCATCTCTAAAACCGAGAATTGGCCTCCATGTCGGGCAAAATGTTATTGGATTGTTTTCTATCAGGAGAATTTCTCATAGTAGCTACGGAGGCTGGATTTGTGTCCGGTTGACAGCAATAAGCCCTATTATTTACATGGGACTGACGTGGGTGATGATTCTGGGATTACTGGCACGATTTAATTTTACGTAAAATTTAAAACATTAATGTAACAATACGCGTCCTGCTTAATTGAAGTATACAAGTTTGGACTCCACAGCGTTGGGACACAATAATATTACGTGACCTAGAACCTCAACATTCTTCGCTCCTTCTTGTGGGACTAATGTCCTAAGTACAACACGTGCTCTTGAGATATGCCACTAACTTAGGTACCTAATTGTTAATTCGGTTTGTATTAGTATACTTCCCCGTGGTTTAACCCCCGCTGCTCAGCTCCCATTAGTCTTAGCGTGAAGTTACAGAGTCCCGGGACTAACGAGCTACCGTCATCCCGGAACGTAAAGGGCTATTGAAGGACACCGTGGATTTTAGTCAGTACAAGTGTGACAGTCCCTCCTGCTCTGCCCTGGATTGGAGGACTCATTTTATGATTTTATAACGCTAAAAAAAGCGTGATGTTATAACTAATGTACTGTCCTACACATTTTTTTAATTTTCAAACCGGAACTTCCTGATATTAGCGCGTTCAACTAAACAAACAAATTAGTATTGATGAATATCGGATTGTCTGTGTTGTCAGGTGCTGGCCCTGGCGGCGTGTCCAGAGCTGATGAGCTCGGCCGACGTACCCGAGGATGTGCGTCAGCGGGCCAGGGAGATACTGGATGACTGCACGTGAGTATCATAATTATTATTGTGTAGCATATATGTAGTGTACACCTATAGCACAGATTACCTTATAGTCAGTGCCGGATTAAGAGTACTTGGTGCCCTAAGCAAACCATGCATAAGGAGCCTATATCCACTGGTAAACTAGCTTCTAGTTCTATTTTTTGTCAATTTAAACAGAACTGACCAATGTTGCTAAAAATAAATTCGGTCATAGTTTTAGTGTCTGTGATTGGTGTAAGTGGTCGGTCGTTAATTTTCTTTCTTCATGAAAAATTAACTATTCTAATTCAGGTCTCACAGTAGTTAGTTTTTCGTATATTCTGCTCCCAGTTAGACGGTCTAGGTAGGTCTTACTCTTAGTGGATGTAGAATACACAGGTGTAGTTAGAAGTTTGTTTAATTAACTTTCATGTATCGTAAAATTTGCTTGAAGACCTGAAAGTAAGTAATTTAACCAAAAGTTTTACTTCAACAAAATTAATAGGTTATTTCTTTATCTGGAGGTTGATTTTTATACACCTATGTGTAGCTTCCCACACAAACTAACATGAAAATACTGAATCGTTTTATATTAAGTGCATCACCTCCAGAAGCGACGGTAACGGATCCATTAAAAATGAATATGAATGCTCTGTGTGAAGGAGCCCAAACAGTACTAAAGACGAGACACGTGCCATTAAAAATAAACCAAATCTGTGGAAACCTGAATAATATGTGTTATATGTAAAAAACAACCACAAAAAAGGGTAAAATAACCTACAAAATAACTTTTCTTTCGGAAGTCGGTGGCTTTATTTTATTATTTCGATGTCTTTTTGCCACCGACTTCCGAAAGAAAAGTTATTTTCTAGGTTATTTTACCCTTTTTTGTGGTTGTTTTTGAAGGCGGTTAATTTTTTTTTGAAAAAAGTTTTTTATTTTACTCTTTTTAGTTTTAATATTCAACCCAAATTCTTGGCAAATACATCATTTTCTTACATGTGCACTAGAATTTTGTAATCCGTAGCACCGGTATTAACATCGCCCATGTTGTGTACTTAAAAGAAAGTTCCAAAAAATTCCCTATCTCAAAAAATGCTGAACAGAGTTCGATGAAACTTGCAGTATTCCCTAAGGTGAACGATCCCTAGTACAACAAAAAAAACAATTTTGAAAATCGGTCCACAATTGGCGAAGTAATCGCGTAACAAACACGCAAAAAGTAAAGATCATCATGTCATCCAAGTAGGCGAAATTAATAAAAATGCTCACAAAATAAAAAGTACTGAACGAAATTTGATGAAATTTTTATGGGACCACACTGCAAGTATCCTGCATCGAACAAAAAAAGAATCACACTAATCGGATTTTTTTGAAGTCGGTTAAAAAACAAAGCAGGGAAAACAAACAATTACGAAAAAGTAGGTAGTTACTAAAATTATACAAATGTGGAATTATTAACCACGTTCTCCACGCACACGTTTTTGTAATAGTGTAACATTTTATTTCAAAAAAAAAATCCTCTGAGCTGAAAGTGGATCAGTGTCACACAAATATTTCAATTTATTCATTAACACATATAATCGCTAATGGCATCAGAAACCCCTGATCCTCCACTAATGATTTCCTAATTACATAATATTCAGATCATTAGGTCTCCACGCACTCCGCGACACGTCGCCACGCTCTGCGGCCACCTGCACTGATTGATTCCAACTGATTCCCATGATAGATTGACTGACGTCCATATTCCATTTAGATTGATTCGCTCGACGTGTGCCAGCCGTCGCATTAGCGTTGCGGATCCAATTGATATTAATGCCCGAATAACAGACATATTGCCAGCGAAATTATATTGTTTCTCATAGGATTATGTCAAATGGAATCCGTGCAAAGGTAGCACGTTTTCATTCGTTTTAATACTTTTAATTTATTATTTTCATTTTTTTGTCCTGTTTGGTAAATTGGTTGTGTTTTCGCTTTGTTGGATTAAATGTTGAGTTTGTTAGTTGAATTTATTTGATTGATGGGTTTTTATGCTTTTGTTTTGATTGACTAGATTTATAGGGCTATAATGATACACTACATACACATACATTTATAGTTATTGACATCATTATGTCATGACTTTTCTTCTAAAATACAGTCTGATATATTTTAAATTAACTCTCTGCGAGGGAAAAACTCGGCAAATGGGGACGTAATTACAGATTTAGAATGCATAATGGGGAATACGATGGCTACAGTAGTCTTATGCCGAAAGATCCCAGTTAGAAAATCATAAATATGAATAAAATGACATCGTCAAGTTAATAAGGGCTCGGATGATGTCTCTATTAATAAAGCGGTTCGTTAGTAAGTCTGTTGGTCTATTGGCTGTGTGAAGCGGACGTTTATTAGACCTTCGTCACCTAGACGTGACGTCATTTACGTCAACGGTCCTTCATTACTCGCTTCATAACTGTGGGAGCAGCCTGAATGGAATGATAGCTACTGTAGGATATGCTATCCTGGTACTAATAAATACAAGTCTCCTCTAACATGTAACTCTGTCACTCCCTCCCCATGTCACTCTATCTGGTGTCAAAAATTTATTTAAATTATATTTTGCAATAGTCACAGGTTCAGTGTTGGTCTTGTATCGTGCAGATGAATTCTGCTGTATTTTTAAAAATAATATACCAAGTCAAGCACAAATACCATAGGTTTGTCGATGTCGGTCTCGTTCCCTCAGTTTTTATGAAAAAATTGTGTGCACTTTCAACTCTAGACCCGTTTCTCCTGTTGTCCCCAGCAAGGGCTCTGTGGGCGCGTACTCCCCGTCTCCCGGTCTGGGGCTGGTGCGGCAGCGCGTGGCACAGTACATGACCCGGCGGGACGGCGTGCCTGCCAGCCCGGAGGACGTGTTCCTGGGCTCCGGCGCCTCTGACGTCATCAAGGCTGTGCTCACCATGCTCGTTGAGGACGTCGACGGGAAACCACCTGGTACGTGTTGAAGAACATTAGCATAATGGTTATGATGTTTTGCCGGAGTTTGGTCCCTGAAAGTTACTTGCGTGTATGTTTAGTTTACATTTTTTATATTTTTTAACTCAATAAGTTGAGGCCTGCAATGTAGCGAGCTCAACCAGAAGGAATTGTAACTCCTGCGCATATGGAACACAGTCAATACTATTTAATGCCGAACATCGACAGGATAGTCATCGCAAGCCAGGAAATCCAAAATCGATTCTTGCGCAGTGATAGGAGAATTCAAAAAGTAATTAGGGTTTGGTTCCAAAAGTGTTAATTGCTTCTACTAACAGTATAAGTGATCACTTAGACAGACGGACAGTTGTTGCCAAGAGAAAATATGTTGTCAATAACAATTTTATTATAATCTGTCAGAAAAAAAAATACAGTGTAAAACGCATCATCCGCGATTCGACAAGGAGTAAGGCCAATTTACATAAGCAATAAGGCCACAACTGTTTCTTAAATAAATCTGCATACATTATAATAATTATAATACTGTGCAAAAATAAATTAATATACACGTGTAAGAAATTTAATAATGAGTATTATTTAAATATTAAAATGTAGTTATCCAATGCCAAAGTGTTTAAAGATTCATACTACCAAGTGTGTGGACAACACAATACACGACGTATTCCTGAACAGTTACGGTGTATGTGTATGCAATATGACCGCAGTTATTATATGCAATTTGTTCTCAGATGGTTTTAGTAACATCGATATGACATGCGCTGCCTTGTATTATCATAACTGGCAACGAAACGAATAGTATGTCAAATGAGGCCTATATTAAGACGTGAGTGATTCGTTGATTGATGGGCTCTCCGCCTGCGCCGCTACCGGCTCGCTCTGGAAAACGGGGCAGGCGGGAGCCACTCTTCCCTTGCAGGTGCGTCGTAAGTCTGCGTCCCTGTCGCTGGTCGCTTCCTGCCGGGCCTCCCTCAGGCAACTGAGGGTCTCACCTGGCAGGGGCAGACCGCCGGGGCGCAGTGAAGCAAGCGGCACTGCCGACAGTGTCGTGGCGCGCCTGCAAGCAACGATGTGCAACCACACACCCCGGCGCGCGTCACATAGCACGCGCGCCCGTAGGATTTTAAACACGGCTATATCGCCACCCCAGCGCGTGTGCCCGCTGTAGCGGGCACAACAGACCGCATCCGCGGGAAAAAGGACCAAGTCCATGCCCGCCAGCCGCGCCCCCTGGCGGGGGCGCCGCGACTACTACCGGAGGGTTGATTGATGTTACTGATTGACACTCATAGGATAGCATAGATTACTATCAAGGTGTCATTTCCTGCCAATTAGCATTCTTATGTTCCGGTTTCAAGTGCATGCATGTTGATAACTAACTAGCAGAACCACGGAGCAGGTTTGATGCCAGAGTCTACATAATATTTTGGATTCAACAAGAATGAAAGGTGCCCATTAAATGCTACTGAGGTCACCGTCTTTGACCTTCAACCTCTCCTTTCCAGAAAGCAAGTGATGTTGTCATTTATTTAGGGTGTAAGGGACAACCCTCTTATGAAAAAAATAATAGTGGAATATTGTTTAGTTCCGTCTAGTTAGCCTGAAAGATTGCGGTGGGCTATCCTTTACACCATGTATACTGATGTACCTCCACTATTTTGTGCAGCGGTGATGATCCCGATCCCGCAGTACCCGCTGTTCTCGGGCACGCTGTCGGAGCTGGGCCTGCGTCAGGCCAACTACTACCTGGACGAGCAGAACGAGTGGGCGCTGCAGGCCTGCGAGCTGGAGCGCTGCTGGAGCGCCGCCAGCGAGGACTGCTGCGTGCGCGCGCTCGTCGTCATCAACCCCGGCAACCCCACGGGACAGGTGAGACACTATAGCGAGCTGAAGTGCTGCAAGAGGCAATTTGATAGGCTAGATCTTCTCTCTGTTAGAGAGAATGAGCTGCAATTCACAACAGGCAACCAGGCCCAGTGTCATCAAATAGGTTCATGTCTTCAAATAGGTTGCCTTATACCATTTTCGTTGCCGGTTGCTGTTTTTTGAATAATGTAGAAGGCAAAGCAATAAGGAGGAGCTCGTGGCTAAATAATTACAGCCGCACAGGTCGATCTTCCGGGTTAAGCCGCGCTTGCCGAGGTTGGTCTGTGGATGGGTGACCATCTGTTATATTCCTCCGTGCCTCGGAAAGCACGTAAAGCCGTTGGTCCCGGCTGTCATTTCTAGATCTTTGACAGTCGTTACTGTTAGTCAGAAGCTCTAAAGTCTGACAACCAGTCTTACCATGGGGTATGGTATTGCCTAGTTACTGGGTTGTGGAGGTCCGACAGGCAGTCGCCCCATGTAAAATACTGATATTCAGCTGAATCTGGTTTGACTGGAAGCCGACCCTAAAATATAGTTGGGGAAAGGCTAGGCAGATGATGTAGAAGGCAAAGCAATGTACCTACCTAGGTTCGAATTCACGACCCACAACTTTGAGCTACTACTAGGCTACCTGCTCTCGCAAGAAACGAAAACGATCGTGATGTCGTTTGTCATGGAGAAATTACAAAATGAGTACCGTACATAAAATCCTAAGTAAGAATCTTTTTAGATAAAGACATATCCCGATCCCCCGAGTCCTTTGTTCTCTTAAGAACCGGTAAATGTATCCTTAACGAAGAACGTAATCGGGACTGAATAAAATATATATATCTGTAGTCTATTATGTACCTACTACGTAATCACGCTTCGGTTGACGCGTTTAACCCAGAATAAGCGCAAAAATACTATAAAATATACATACAAAAATTACTTTTATTTACCAACGCATAAACTAATAATCCTATTGAAACAGAACACAAATTGAAAAACTGAAAATGTCGCGCTTCCTATATTTAGGTGATATTCGTACAACAGGGAACAAGCCGGCAGTTTGTGGGTGACATGTATTAATCAGGCGGCATTCAGGGCATTCGCGCGCGTTTGATCGACCGCCGGCCGACGCGACGCGACGCGCCCTCGCAAATATTGGAAACTATTCCAAAGCCAGATGATTGCGACTATTAAATGGGATATGAAAACACGGAGCGCGACAAATAGCATTGATTTACCTACAGTTTGCGGCGGCCATGATGACGGGTTTTACATAACTTTAAATGTTATGCAGTTGCAATTAGGACCACAATTGTTATTCATGGTATTGATGAATATCTACCTAGTTGCTGCAACCGCTGTCGTTCAAAAATGAAGTGGGTTATGGACATGAGACTCTTGATGAATGGTCGTATTAAAATAGAGCGTAAGATATTGTTGTGTAACGAAAGGATAAAAAACTAAATAAGAAAGGATAATACCACTTCCAGTAAACAAAAACGATAATTGGATTTTGCTATTGAATTACTTACTAATTGAAAAGTAACTAGAGACTTATTATGAATGTAGTTTGCGTTTATTTATTAATATTATACAACCAACATAAATGTTAAAATGTTCTGGTTTGGCGGACTGTTGGACGAAACATTGTTTTAAAAAAATAACATCATTATGACGACTTTGAAGTTGGGGTGGAAGGAGAGAGAGTACACATGCTCCACACTTAGATGAATATCAGAAAAACTCAAGGGGTTCAGTATAGCACGGGGAATACTTTCACGAAGATGTGTTGATCTTTGAACAACCATATCAAAGGCAATGTCAGGGAGTTACATCAGTGCTAAGGGGTTACATTTGTGGGCTATGACGGGAAGGTTCTAACTCGCACAGATGAAATTATTCAGTTCTTGTTTAAATTGCCTTTGATTTTTAGGGCCTAAAATGAAATAGAGAAATAAAATGATTTGTGTTAATTGTTGTCGTGATGATCTACCCGCCAGCACGCTTGCAGTTGCATAGTTAACAGCTTACAGTTTACCGGCTACAACTTACTTCACATAAATTGATTGCCTATCTGAGACAACCATTAAAACTGGTGTGATTGTAGGATTCAAATATTGATGTAGTTGTTCCATCGGTTGCAGGTCCTGACCCGACAGAACATGGAGGAGATCGTGAAGTTTGCGTACGAACACAACCTGTTCCTCATGGCCGACGAGGTCTACCAGGAGAACGTCGTCTGCAAGCCTTTCTACTCCTTCAAAAAGGTAATATGATCTCAGATATAAACATATCTAATTGATATTCAAATGACGAAATCACTGTGTAAGTATGGATAAACTTTATCAGGATTTTGATAGATTGCTATTACTCTGATTTCAAATAACACAGCTTAGATTCGATTTGACAAGACGGATCAAAGGCTTTAGTGAGCCTTCAGAAGTGTTGGTTCAACATTTACCTACAAATATGGTACGTTCCCTGTCAAACCGAAAGCTTTGGTTCAAGCTTCTAATGGATTACTTTCTGGTGCAGGTGATGCATGAGATGGGCGCCCCGTACTCCGGCATGGCGCTGGCGTCGTTCGTGACGTGCTCCAAGGGCTGGGCGGCGGAGTGCGGGCTGCGCGCCGGGTACGTGGAGCTGGTGAACCTGCCGGGCCGCGTGCGCGCCGCCTTCAACACCGCGCGCGCCGTCATGCAGTGCCCCACCGTGCTCGGACAGTGCATACTAGACTGTGTGGTTAGTATTACATTAACATTATCAACCTGTACTTTTACCGCTATTGAGATACAGACTTATTCTCACTGAGCAGGAATATTTGTTAAAACGTGAACACCATGTACCTTTTTGCTATTTTCTTTATTCCCTATTATTTTATTTTTTAATCATGTTTTTTTTAGATTTTCAAGGTACATTGCTTTTACATTATTTATTTCAATGATTTTAAAAAATATTGTAAAACATTTTTAAAAAGAGTAAGTATGGAGTTTCTTGCCCATTCTTCTTCATACAACCTACCTTTGCGAATGGGTGTAGAATCAATCCCATCCCATCCCATTTCCTTAATTTTAATTCGACGTTTAAAAGTGCCTCTTTGATGGCCTAATTGAAATAAATGGTTTGACTTTGAATTTATCAATATTTTTTATATAAACATGCATAGCGTGTGGCTGAAAATCAGATTAAAAAAAAATTGCATCATACCTACTAGGAATTTCTCATGTATTGTGGGTTCTCAATACATGAGAAAGCATAGAAACTCACAAACCCAAACACCGAGACCCGGAACAACTACTTGCAGATCTTACAAATATTTGTTTCGTGCGGTGATCGGATCCGTGACACGCTGCGCTGCAGACCATCACTGAGCCATTACGCCAACCGTGGCGTCAAAAAATTTGTTTGCAGTCACTTGTTTTAGTAGAAGGATGTAATTGTGTACTAACATAAGCTACGCACATGCAACAATTAAGATGATCCAGTTTCTTCACAACGTTTTCATTCACTGTTTTACTTTCGTAACTAAGCGTAACTTACAATTTAAGCTACATGATAAAACGGCAGTGAACTTATCCATCCCTAATTTATAACTTTCCAGATGAAGCCCCCAGCTCCCGGCGAGCCGTCATACCCTCAGTTCGCTCGCGAGCTCAGTGAGATCCAGCAGGTGCTCGCTGAGAGGACGGAGACCGCCTACGAAACATTCAACTCTATCCCCGGGTACTCCTGCAACCCTATTGATGTGAGTCTTACACATACATCTGCTTATATCTAGTTAGTGGAACCCATAACTGCACTGTAGTAACAACAAAGAGAGGATTGAAATGTGACACGTTTAGTGTAGTTGATTTAATTATTCTCGGCCGATTTTTTAAGATATCGATCCCCGGATCTAGGTGCATTCAGTAGCCTTTGTCGTCTTATCAAATATCAAGAGTATTAAATAAATAAATAAATAAATATTCCACAACTATCACACAACGCCATCTAGTCCCAAGCTAAGCAGAGCTTGTGTTATGGGTACTAGACAACTGATAAACATACTTATATATTTCTAAATACATACATATTATAGATATATTACACCCAGACACAGAACAAATGATCATGCTCATCACACAAACATTTGTCCTGGGTGGGAATCGAACCCACGACCCCCGGTATAGCAGTCAGGGTCACTAACCACTAGACCAACAGGCCAGTTAAAAATAAACAACTGTGTACTTATTCTGCAGGGTTCGATGTTCGCGTACCCTCGCATTGAGATTCCGGAAGCTGCGCAGGCGGCGGCCAAGGAGGTCGGCATGAGTCCCGACGAGTTCTACTGTCTGCGACTACTGGAAGAGACAGGTACGCAACGAATATGTACCGACCTTCTACCAAGTAAGGCAATCATTGAGGAATTAAATCAATGAGCAAAACAGCAAAGCGGATACCTGCCTGCAAGAGACGTGTCCCTTGATGTTAATGAAATAAAATGTTGCCCGACTCCTCTCTCAGTCCCATCACAGCATTTTTAAAAGTATTAAAGTACATCAAAGCCATAAGTCCCTAATAGTCCGACGCGGCCGCCCCTTCAGGCGTCAGCGTTTAAATCTCCCGTGACCCTACAAGACAACACACAATGTGCATAGTTTCCCACAGCACCCCAAGGCCATATACAGGCTGTTTAAGTTCCCCACGACGCTCTGAGGAAACATACAGGGTGCTTAAGTTCGCGGCCGTCACTAATGGCTCACACTTATCAATTAGCGCTGCAGGTAAGCGGCTCCCGGTAATGTGTCGTAACTTCAAGCTGCATACTTAACTACAACTTGTGAACTCCCAAACTTGCGGTGCATAACTTGAAAGTTTCCGTTTTAACTTGTAAACTTGTGTGTTTGTATGTACGTAGGTGTGTTTGTTTGTAAAGTCAACTTGGACACTTCGCTTCTTGCTGCCAACATCGGTTGCTTTTTAGTAGTTAAGGTTTCAGTTTCAAAACATTGACAAGTGTCAAAAGTTTTATTGAACTTTTCGAAGATTCCTTTCAGCAAATATTCAGCATTTGGGATATTTAAAGTTTGTGTCAATGGGTCAGTTTCCAACAATCATGAAATTGAAATGTACGAGCACTGTGACGGACATTATTAACACTCAAAACTTTATTAAGATTGATCCAAAGACTCTCTCTTTTCTTTGTTCTTGATCGTCAAATCAATATCTAATAAAGATCGATGCAAAAAATTGGAAATCAAAAAGAGAACACAATCGTTTTAACCCTCTTCTATTTTATTTTGTTTTCCAGGAGTGTGTGTGATCCCGGGCACTGGCTTCGGTCAGCTGCCGGGCACGTTCCACTTCCGCACCACTATACTGCACCCGCGCGAGGAGTTTCAACATATGATGGACAGCATCCGAAGGTTCCACCACAATTTCCTGGAGCTGTACTCGTAGTGTAGTGGTTGCTAACTGTTTTATTTATTTTTTTAATACAGAAATGTAAATAACGGTGAATCATGATCAGAATCTCGCAAATGAGTTAGGCTGCCTGTCCACAGGAGCGGAGTGAGGCTGCGGAGCGGAAAAACGAAAAATAATAATTATTAATCAATAGTAATGCACCACTGAGTCGATGCGAAAATTTATGGTTATCCTTTTCCCCGCTCCACTCGCTCTCTCCGCTCCTTACAGCTGGTACAAATTGAGAGTTCGCGTCGTCACCGTACACTTGTGGACACTACAATGTTATTACCTCATGATTCATAAAACGCGCGTTAAAAAAACGCGCGTTTTGAAGCACCCATATGGTCCGCGCTGGCTCAGACAGTCATCGTTGTATACGGCGGCTACGTGTCTGTCAGTGCCTGTCTGAAGCTGTAGCCGCTCCGCTGATTATTATCCATACGATATGAACCCTGGGCTCAAGTTATGTGATCAGTATGAAACTTTTAAAAAAAAATCTAAATACTAAATTCCCATTTTTTTTTTAAAAGGACGATAGTGAAGTATTGTAATTTATACAGGTTGTCTCTAGAAGTATGGACACCTTGTACACAACATTTCAACCATCATACAAATTAGACTATGACTTTTAGGCTAAGATAACTAATTTAAAACGGCGGCTATTATAGTATTGGTATTACTCATAACTTGACTTATAAATTGTAATATTTAAGTTGAAATTATTAATTAATGTATAATGTGACTAATTTAAGTAATGAATCGAGTTTATAAACTGACATGATCACTAATTGTATATTTTATAGTAAAGTATTTTGATAAGATTTGTAATTATATTTTGTTAGAGACTAATAAATGACAAGTATTTTTACATTCATCATTTATTCCCTACAACGAACCCTGGAACTGCTTACCAGCGACCTTTGGTAAACGGAAAAGAAAGAAAAGCCCGAAGTTATTTTAAAGAAAATGTTGACAACGTTGTCGCGTGCCTGATTGGCCTACCACAATAAGTTCCGCGGAACTCCGCGCTATTTCTTTGAACATATTAATCATTTGCCTAACGAGGCACGACCACTGCCCACCTCTTAAATCACACACAACATTCACTATAACAGAAGGTCTATTCAACAAGAAGAACGTACAGAACGTAGCATACATGCAAGTCTCATCTATGTACCTAGCCTTTTCCCAACTATATTGGGTTCGGCTACCAGTCAAACCAGATGCAACTGAATATCAGTATTTAACATGGAGCGGCTGCCTATCGAACCTCCGCAACCCAGTAACTGGGTAATACAATACCACATGGTAAGACTGGAGGTCAGATTTTAGAGCTTCTAACTAACAGTAACGATTGTCAAAGATCTACAAAGACAGCCGGAACCAACGGGTTTACGTGCTTTCCGGGGCACCGGGGAAACTCGCTATTAGATGGTCACCCATCCACAGACCAACCTCGGTAAGCGCGGCTTAACCCGGAAGATCGGCCTGTGCAGCTGTTATTATTTAGCCACGAGCTTATTTAGCCAGTAGTATATTAGTGAAGAGATAAAATAAATACGATGAAATAGTGATCAACCTTTACTTGGTACCTAGTTAATTAAAGTAAGATTCGGATAATTTGTGGACAAAGGATTCCAATCGGACACACTATTTACTCAAACATGTATAAAAACTCACCCCTTGTATTAATGACATCATTACCAAGGGGAGTGAGATTTAATTGAACCTGTCTGTATTAGTGCTGTTGGACTGGCTAAATAGATAACCGTGAACTTGGAATGTAAAGGTTTATTGAAGGAATAGCATGGATTTTAGTCAACAAGAGTCTGACAGTATCTTCCACTCCACGCAGGGCGGCAGGACACATTTGATAATTTTACCACGTAAAAAAAACATGTACTTACCTACCAGTGTCGGTATTCGTAGTCGATCCACGAAGACTATCCGCAGCGATGTAAACGAGTCTTTACTATTATCAAGCACCACTTGATGTAAAAATGTTATCTGTAAGCCTTCTGTTGGTGTCTCCAGTGTGCCTGGTCCTCCACACGATTCATCACTGTTTATTACTCGGGAAGCGAACCCGGGCCACTGCGCCTAATTAATGTTAGTACGTGCGCCAATTCCTGTAAAAATGTTATTAACCTGCTTGTAAGATAAGAAATAAAATATTGCTCGCTCTCAAAAAAGTTGGCACTTAAGTTATTAATATAACGACCAAGAATTACATAAAACAAATGAAAGTGGATTTAAAGCTAAAAAAAATAGAGGATCATTGAGCTATTATTACTACGTATAGAGACGACACCACGTATGTCTATGTCCCACTATGTCCCACTGTATCCAGGATGAGTGAGCGCGCACAAGTTCATTCAGTGTTTGAAAGCTCTGTGGCGTGCTCTAGGCGCGCGCACTCATCCTGGATGGGACATAGTGGTGATGCATGGTGTCGTCTCTATACGTACATAGTAGTAATAACTCAAAGGGTTTAATAAAGTTTTTATTGAGATGGGACGATTAGTATCGTTCTCATCAATCGAGCAGGTCGTTGTAGCACAGCTTGTAGGTGTCGCACAGCATCCCCAGCTGGCTGGCTCGCACCCTGGCCATCTCCTTCTTCAGGTACTGATTCAAGTGCATGCGTGTCTGACAAAGAAAATACCTATATTTATTCTGTGTCTAAAGCCTACCCGAGGTGGCACTTGCGTCTGCCTATCTGCCAGGCGACGAGGTGGTGCCCACACCGGAGCTTACTGCACTGGTGGCTTACTGCGAGAGGGAAGGCCTGGAGCTCATCATATCGGCCGACTCCAACGCGCACCATACCATCTGGGGCAGCGAGAAGTCGAACGCACGAGGTGAGGAACTTCTGAACTATCTCTTCACCACTAACTTAAGAATTATGAATCGGGGCTCTGAACCGACTTTTGTCACTAGACGAGCCCAAACTATCATTGATCTCACTTTTGCAACAGAGAACATCTCGCGGCATATCTTGAACTGGCATGTTTCCAAAGAATTATCCTGCTCTGACCACAGGTGGATCATATATACTATTAAAATCATGGTAAATCCCGCGGAGCCGCGACGGAATCCCCGGAAGATGGACCGCGTTAGGTATCTTGCCGAAACGGCGGAAAATCTGAAGGGACTTCCAATTCCTAGCTATGAAAACGCCGCGGCGATTGACACTCACAACAATTTGCTCACCAAGACTCTAGTGGACTGCTTTGAAAAAACATGCCCACTTGTGACGCCACGAAGGGCCCCTGCAGGTAAGACCAGCTGGTGGAGCCCAGAACTTGAAAAACTGCGTCGCAAGGTAAGAAAGTTATTCAATAGAGCTAAAAACACCCGACAGGAAAACGATTGGGACAAATTTAAAGAAGCCCAACATCAATACAAGAAGCAAATCCGTCTCAGGAAAAGCGAATGCTGGAAACGCTTCTGCTCGAACATAGAATCCAACAGCCATGCTACCAGAATAAAAAACATTCTGATTAGCGAACCTGAGCGCAACATCGGTTCTTTAAAAAAACCGGATGGCATGTTTACCAAGTCGGATGCTGAGACATGCGAACTGCTGCTCCAGACTCACTTTCCAGGATGTGTCATTACCTCCTCAGGGAGCTGGGAAGCTGAGACCAGCAATTCAGCATCCAACACCGACTGGCACCAAGCCCAAAGAATCGTCACACATGATAAGGTGAAATGGGCTATCAACAGCTTCCTCCCATACAAATCAGCGGGCCTGGATGGTCTCTTTCCAGGACTACTGAAATGGAGCGATGACCGTCTGGTGGTGCATCTCGTGAACCTGTTCAGGGCATGCATTGCTTACGGGTACACTCCCCTCAAGTGGAGAGAAGTCAAAGTCGTATTCATTCCGAAGCCCGGCAAAAGTGACTACACGCAGCCGAAGTCCTTCAGGCCAATCAGCCTCACATCCTTCCTACTTAAAACCCTCGAAAGGCTCTGTGAAAGGGACATTCGAACGCATGCTCTTTTGTGTAAGCCACTTAACGCTAATCAACATGCCTACAGTATGGGCAAATCAACAGAGTCCGCCCTACATAGCGTCGTATCACGAATTGAGAACGGACTATCATCTAAACAATCAACCTTAGGCGTCTTTATAGACGTTGAAGGCGCCTTTGACAAAACTACATTTAACAGCATAAGCCGAGCCCTATCCAGGCATGGGGTCGAACCCACGACTGCCGGGTGGATAGACAACATGCTAAGACAAAGGGCTTTTCAATTTACCGTAAATACCACGGCCAGAGGGGTGGTAGCTAAAGGCTGCCCGCAAGGAGGTGTTCTCTCCCCCCTCCTATGGAACATCGTGGTCAATGAGCTGATCTGCAGACTCACCGACCATGGGTATTACACGGTGGGCTATGCAGACGATCTAGCCATTCTCATAACGGGACCTTTTGAGAATGTACTGTGCAACCTGGCAAAGCAGGCTCTGAAGATCGTCGAACAATGGTGCTTGAAGCACGAACTATCAGTGAACCCGTCAAAAACGGAACTTATCATGTTCACCCATAAACGCAATCTTGGCAGTTTACAACTTCCTAAACTGTTTGGCACCGAGCTGTCCCTAACAAACGAGGTCAAATATCTGGGTATCATCATTGACAGCAAACTGTTATGGAACAAACACTTGGACCACAAGATTAACAAAGCTAGCATAACATTTTGGCAATGCAGAAGACTTCTGGGGAAATCCTGGGGCCTCTCGCCGAAAATAACACTATGGCTATATACGAGCGTAATTAGACCAATAATCACCTACGGAGCGGTAGTTTGGTGGCCCAGAACTGAACTCATAACCACCCGTAAAAAACTACAGACATTCCAGAGGTTGGCCTGCTCAGCCACCACAGGATGTATGCGAACAACACCCACCAACGCCCTGGAGATAATGCTTGGCCTGCCGCCACTAGATCTCTTTATTAAACAGGAAGCCAGTATGGCGGCAATCAGGCTGAAACACTCCGGCATGTGGAAAAACCAAAGGGGTAATCACACCATAATATGGGAAAGGGCATTAAACGATGTGCCATACATTGAAGCGCCCTGTGACAGAATCCCCAAAACTTACGTGTTCGATAAACTCTATCGGATTCAACTAACGGAGACCGAGCGAGACCAATCCGGAGCTAACGAAGTCCGTATTTACACGGACGGCTCTAAAACTAAAACCGGCACAGGAGCCGGTGTATTCTCAATGGATCTCAACATCAAAATATCTTTACCGCTAGGGGAACATAGCTCCATATTCCAATGTGAATGTGTAGCTATCACCCAAGCTGCCATCGCAGTCAAGGAGAGGAACATCTCCAACTACGGTATCAGAATTCTCTCAGATAGTATGGCTGTACTTACGGCGCTGAACGGCAACATCATGTCGTCCAGCCTAATTTACGAATGTCACTTAGCATTGCAAAAAATATCGGACCGCAACAAGGTCATTTTGCAATGGATCAAAGGACATAGTGGATCATTGGGTAACGATGCGGCAGACGAACTTGCAAGGAGAGGCTCGGATGTGGGTGTCGCCGGCCCCACACCCTTTCTGCCAATCCCATCCGGTCAACTTAGGACCTGGGTACGCCTGCAAACCCAAACACAACATAATGCCAGATGGGCATCCACAACCGACTGCAGACAGTCTAAAGAGGCGGTACCTGCACTAACACCGCGACTGACCAATAGACTTCTCAGACTCCAACGAACAGACTTGCGAGTTGTGGTGGGTATGCTCACCGGCCACTGCCCACTCAACAAACATCTGTTTAACATCAACGCGACAGACAGCCCGTTGTGCAGGGGCTGCCTGTACGCGGATGAAACAGCATCCCACGTAATCCTGGAATGCGAGGGTGTTGCTAACCAACGGGCACAAAACCTTGGTACTCCAAGGTCGCTCCAAGAAGCCTGCGAACGTCCCAGGAGACTTCTGAGCTTCTGGAAGGAGCTGGGTTGGCTCACATAGCCAATCGTCCCACCTCACGCATAACGGACCACCTACGAGTCCAAATGCGGAAAAGGGAGCCCTTAACAATCTGTGTCTAAAAGATATTGATTCTGATCAGCGAAACATAAAAAATAACCGATTGTCGTGCCGAGTCAGCTACTCTTTGTGGTATCGTTTTCCAATAAGAGGGCAGGTTACGGGATTTATAGCGTACGTGGACAGGACTTAATTTATGTTTCGGACTGAATACTGGTTCGCAGCTAGTGGCAATTAGTTCGCTCCCTTCCAATTACCGTTATATTGGACTTTATAGGGTATTTGACTGAAACAATCTTATTAGTCCGTCAATTAGATTATCATAAAATATTTGAAACGTACCTATTTTATCTTTTGTTACGTAAACGACGACACTTTTAAAATTGCCAATACGTCAGTAGCACGTACAGTTTTTACTTGCTTCTGACGTTACTAACAAAAATAAAAATAAGCATCCTTTATTTTTCAAAACTCTTACTGACAGACTCATCATCTGCCTAGCCTTTTCCCAACTATATTGGGGTCGGCTTCCAGTCAAACCAGATTCAGCTGGATATCAGTATTTTACATGGAGCGACTGCCTGTCGGACCTCCACAACCCAGTAACTGGGCAATACCATACCCCATGGTAAGACTGGTTGTCGGACTTTAGAGCTTCGACTAACAGTAACGACTGTCAAAGATTTACAAATGACAGCCGGGACCAACGGCTTAACGTGCTTTCCGAGGCACGGAGGAAACTCGCTATGACAGATGGTCACCCATCCACAGACCAACCTCGGCACGCGTGGCTTAACCCGGTAGATCGGCCTGTGCGGCTGTAATTATTTAGCCACGAGCTCCTACTGACGGACTAATTATAGCAATTTATTGATGCTGTTAACATGGGAATGCTACGGACTGCCATTAATGTAACAAAGTTTTGCCCTAAGAAGAACAAAGAATGTATTATATTAGAGACCTGTGCCAGTTTCTCGGCCGGCGTATTCTGTAGATACTCGTGGAGGCAGCGCTGCGCGGCTCTCCGCAGCGTGTCCTGAGCATGCCGCAGCAGCTCCAGCCACATGCGCCTGGCCTCCTGCTGGTGCGCGCACGGATCACTCCCTGATCGGTCCACCCGCTCAAACGTGGCGTTGTAGAACTTTCTGGAATGTTTCCAAACGAGTTTATCCTGCTGAATTGATTCATCAACATTAATCATTGCAGCCTATCGTTTTTCAATGCTGGACCTAAGCTTCTCCCAAGCTGTGCCACCTCCCAGTCCATCCATGTTATTGTTGAAAGATTCCCTTTCGTTCCCAAAGACTAACATGATGTCATCACCTGTACTCGTGAGTCATATCGTTGTAAATACGCTCGAAAAACGATTTCTGTTTCTCATGAACGATCTTGAACCGTGTGCGAAGTGTACGATCCTTGTCATGCTGTGTTTTCTCTTTCATCTTCTCTTCTCCTTTCTCTTCCACGTTGGCTCTCACTTTCTGTTCCACATCCTGTTCGACTGTTGTCTTCGTATCCCTGAGTCCTTTTATCGCCGACATGACAACATTGTCGAGTGTGTGCTTTTGTTTTATTTCACTCCGCTGCGACTCTATAATGTTCATGTATTCGTTGACTTTCACAAACATCTGAAAATAGATTAAGAAATATGCTGAAACAATCTTAAATTAATCAATGCGTATTATTACGAACTTTAATGTACATAAAATATTAAAAATATTTAAAATATTAAAAATTTAATGTACTTACATAATGAATAGGGACAAATTAATCGCAGTTTTTTTTTAGTGAAACTCTGAAACTCCAATTTGCTTTAACCACTGTGCCACAACTAAAACATTTTCTTTATTGAAATAATTCTGCAATTCGTCTAATTCTACAGGAATCTACTCCGTAAAAAGATTTTAACTGAAAATATGAGCAAAGTTTGCCGGAATCAATGAACGTAGCGAGCAAACAAACTGTGATTGCTTCTCTGGATAAATCTAGATTACTACAGATAAACTCCCCGATTGAGTTAAAAGATGTATCTCCTTTGTAAACTGTTCCACTCGGAATTTTATTAACAAGTATTTTAAATTGAATTGTAGCAGTGATAGAGTTTGACGACACGGTTGGCGTAGTGGCAGAACGATCAACTGCTACGTATAGTGTCGCGGGTTCGATCTCCGGTGTTTGTAAATAAACCCAAGATACAGGAGAAATTCCTAATGTGGGGCAAAAGTTTTTTAAATGAAAAAGGATTAACTTGTACGTTATGATTGTTTTGTGTTCGATACTCTATTTATCGAGGAATGCTATAGGAGTCAACCAGCAGGGGTGAAAGAACGGAGAAGAGCTTGTAATTGATAAATGAATAAAAAAAAATTGAATGTATGTAGTATTCATAGACGTACATTCAATAATCTCTTGGTACGAATACATCTGATAGCGCCTGTCGCTCGCCACCAATGTACGCACAAGCGTGTGACAGTCGGCTCGATACTTTTACGAACGACTAGGGCTGACAAAACTCTTTCCTTGTCGGCCACTACACTAGTCAGTCTCACTCACAGTTTCATATGAAACGACACACGAAGAACGATAATGGTCTGTTACTATGGTAGTATGAGCTGTCCTGTATCACATTATCTCGTATGACAACGACAAGTAACGTAACGCAGTGCCGGTTTTAGCAATACCAGCGCCCTTGGGCGAGATTTTCTACGGCGCCCCCTAACTGCAATATAAACCAATTTTTTTTTAGCGTGGTAACATTATCAAATGAGTCCTCCCACCTCGGGCAGGGTGGAAGGGACTGTCAGACATGTACTGACTTAAATCCATGTTGTCCTTCAATAGCCCTTTATGTTCCGGGGTCACGGTAATGAGATAAGTCCCGCGACCCCGGCAGGCTCTGGCCCTCTAGAGGGGGGCCCCGTCATCGCTGTGGTGCTGACGCTCTTTGAGCCGCGCGTGGAACACAATGCGCTCTGTTGACCCGGGCATGGTACGTCGTCGGACAGCGAGTTGTCCTTTACTCGCTGCCTGGAAGCCCGCGCCTACGGTGGCCGGAGATCGTCTGCCGACATCCGACACCGTGGGCGTCTACCAGTGCGGCTGGGGTGGAGGGAGGACGCTATCGTCTCCCTCACGCGGCCCGCCTCCTCCTTCGCGAGCATGACTACGTTACAGAAGGAGGCGACCGCTTCCCACTCCGTCTCGCCCCGCAGCATGGCCGCGACCAATGCCGGGCGCGCGAGGTCTTCGCCTATCGCCGCCGTGAGGACACGTCAGTGCTCTGCCCAAGCGGGGCAGTCCTGCACCGTAGACTAGACTGTGTGCTCCGCGCGATCCTCGCAGTGGTGACACCCAGGCGTTTCCTCCTTCCTCATCAGACACAGGTACCTCCCGAAACTTCCGTGTCCGGCGAGCACCTGTGTCATGCGGTAGGTCAGGACGTCGTGACGCCTATCCAGCCACTCCTCCAAGAGGGATCTTATCGCCGCGATTGCGGCGTGCCCGAATACAAACTCATATGAAAAAAAGAAAAGGATTTAATGAAATTACCATTTATTAAAAGAAATAACCATTTCTTAAAAAAATAAATACTGGATAATAAAATTGTACTTTTCTGGCCTTTCAATCGGCGAACTGTTTTATTAGATTATCAAAATCGAGATTTCAATTTCAATGCAAGTTTGTGAGTCTAGATTGCGATATTGTCGACCGTAGATAAGTCTTTTGCGTCGCGAGCTTTTAAAAAATTAAAAAAAAAAAACAGGGGAGCCACATTCTGATCTGGCAAAAAAGATTTCAGGCTTATAAGCTTCATCACATAACATACACCATAATATAATATCGGATTTAGAGTCTAGAGTTAATTTTAATTGGAGATCTCCACAGAGTTTTAGAAGGTCGGGTTTTTCCGGAATCTTTTTCTTAATGTACAAAAAACACCAATATTCTGAATACTCGTTGAGCTGTGCATCTTTCATGGACTGAAATTATAGTAATGTCCAAAAGACAGTTGAAAAATTCAAACTCATTTTTTTTTCCGGTAATTATAGGTTCATCAGAAAGTGGGCCTGCGACGCCCCTTCGTATTTGGCGCCCTGGGCGGTCGCCTAACCGCGCCTTACCCTAACGCCGGTACTGACGTAACGACACGCGGTAGATCTAGGTATCCCCTATGTTGTTCTACTAAACTCTACCAAGCGCTACAGGCTCAACCGAAACATCGTATGCGACCATTTTGTCGTTCGCGTGAGTACTGTCGACACGACACCGACAGTACTCACGCGAATCAGTGGCATGCTCTTCAAACTTTTCTTCATTTGGTGAAACTTGATGGTAGCTCCTACCCAAAGGATGAGACATACTTCAACCCAACATTATACAGAACAGCTGCACACCTTAGTCAACTCGTTCATCATATTGCTGAGCAGTCCGACCACTTGTTTCTTCTCCGGGTACTGGTAGACACACTCGACCCGCGGCGTTGCCGTAATGTTCCGGTGCTTCTTGTTCATGCGGAACACCAGCTCCCGGGTGAGCTGGTTACCCGGCTCCCAGCCCACGCGCAACCAACGTCCCCTGCCGCCGTGCCTGTTGGGCATTCGCAGGTCGAAGGCCAGCTCTCCCTCGACCTGTACGTCCAAACATGCCGCGACATGCAACAGCACCAAGTGGACCAACATGGTGCTGGTGACGTCAGTAGCACAAGTCGAAGGCGCCACGCTTGTTTATGTCATACATAACTCCACGATCACGCTAAACAATATTCATGTTCCGTAGGCTGTCTCATTTGCTCCAGTTACGTTTTATTGAAACAAATCTCAGTGTTATTTCAGCAATATTTCATTGTGATTGTTTACCGTAGTTTGCTCGTTCGAGGCACGCCAACATTTTAAGCAAATAACCTCCACCCGGAGAGAACGAGTAATAAAAGAAATAGTACGCGTACCTACTGAAATAAAAAAAGGTTTGAATGCGGCGTAGTGGCGCGGCGTAGTGTTCCAACAAACAGCTCTGATATGGGATGAATGTAACAAGCTGTTTGTTTAACATGCACTTGTGAATGTCGGCTAACAGTGAATAGTGAAATGCGTCGGCTTTTTAATGTACTCGTAACTGTACTGAACGCTTCTCTTCTTTTATTTTTGCCTTATTTTTATACAGACATGCCCACAATCCAGTATCTACCTAGTAGTTTTCAAAAACTTAATGATTAAGGGAGTATACTAAAAGAACGGTGAAACTGCCGTAACAAAACTAGTATTAAGGAATTCTATTGGAAAGGAAACGATACTATAAAGGATGGCGATAAGAGGTTATAGTGAAATAAATGTTAATAGCGTGCCGGATTGTGTCGGACTCTGACGTGGACGATATGAGTGGATGTGGTTAGACGACGTGCGGTTATTGCGATGAAGACGCCGCTGAGGTGACCGCCCGACCACCCCGGGGACTTGCCACCGACGTCAGACTACGTTTACGACGGTAGAACACGCCGGATGAAGTTTTATGGAACACAGCCGGTGTGACGGGAATAGACGGAAGATTCCACTCATATTGCGACGACTTCAGCTATAATAACACGATATTACGAGCTGGTAATAATGGCGGTCCACGACTTATAATATCGACCCGTAGTTTTATCTACGTTCATGCCAATTGAAGGAGATAAAAGATGCTGCTGCATATTTTTAGCTGACGGTGATCGCTGGCGATGCTCGCAAAGTATGCGAGACGCGTATTGATCGCGTGTCGGCCACGGTAGACGTGAATAAATGTGTGATGTCTGGGGCGGCCATTATTGCGACGTGTTGGTGCGCTGTAACGCTTCGAGACGCGTGTCAGAACGGGGCATTATACTGCTAATGAGATTCTCATAGTGAGAGGAAATGGTTTTTTTATTAATAGTATTTTATGAATTTAAAATGACTTTTAGAAACAGAAATCAGAATATTATGAATGTAGCGGATATCAAACCCCACGAAACCTGACGAAATCCGTCATAATGACCACACTGTATGACAAGTCATCATTTAGTCACGTGTCTAGAGTACATCTTTCTGATGTATGTACACTCCAATGTTTATCGTCAAGCTAGTTGAAACCTTCAGACTTCCACTAAAGTTAGTAGGTAATATTAGTGGCGCAGACATCACGCCAAGATGGTCGCCATCTTTATTTGTTTATCTTATGAGTTCGACACTTTCAAACTTGAGGTTTACGGTGTTGGTATAAGTCAAGCTGTCCGACATCTTGCATTATAGAGCAGTCGTTGCATTATTATAGCCAATATTACAGATGGATTTTAAAGTCCGGTGGTCATGGTCCGGTGGTTTCATCTGCAGGTGATCGTTCCTGACTTTTAAGACCGGTCTTTTAAAGCTTCATAAAACGGCAAAGCGGGCGAAGAATTGCATCAAAATAATAACTTGAATGTTTCGAAAATATTACGAATACTGACGTTCTTCGCGTGCTTTTCTGATATATTTTTAGATAATGTAAAAGCAACTCAAAACGTTTCCATGTAGGTACGTGAACTTCACATAAACTTGTACTTATCTAGAGGCTGTGTTGCTAAGACAGGCCCGAACATGGCAAACTTTGTGTTCCGACGTGACGCGCCTGACATGTCGCAACTCGTCTCATTACACTTGCGGAGATAATGATCGAACACGATCAGTTCGGAACAGGGGAACTAAGATACAAACATTCACTGAAACAATGTGGGAGGAAGCTAACCTGAAAGTGTGACGTCATCAACATTACCTGCATCCCTCTGTGTTTGAAAAACTCAAATGATAAAATTGCTATGATTGTTCACATATTCTGTAATTTAACTGCCACTGTATTTGACGGTGGGTATTGTTACTGAAACAATTTAAACAATAAAGACAAAACTTTTCAAATAAAAAGAAATAAGTAGTTTTCGATATTGGAGTCAAGGTTAATAAACACCATAGACACTGAGCCTTCCCTCTTTAACGTCGAGTAAAAATGGCCAGCAAGAATGTGAGGCAGAAAAGATAAAAAGACATATTTCTGAGGTCCTCCCTGCTAATATATATACTTAGTATTATGTTTATGTCATGCATTTAGTCAGTCCCGGAAACAGAAATGCACAGCTAGCAAGATGTAGGTAACACAATGAAAGAAAGATGGACAAAACGTCCCACCCCTTGTAACACTTCCAGCTATATATCAAATGAAAGCACTTGGAAAGTGTATCATTTCATTGTATGACAGCAAACCTGTAAACTATGGGAGAAAAAAGTTATTGAGACTTTTATGTCAAAATACCAACGATATATAATGTAACGCAGAAGTCATGTATGTCTTAAATTATATTAATCCATACTCAATACTGTGTGCTAATGCATCGTTGACATTACTGTATTAAAAAAAATGTAACATGACATGAAAAAAAAAAAAAAACTTGCTAGTTTCTTTAACCGATTCTCGGACTACCTTCAGCTCGTCCACGGTTCTGTGCCTTTGATTATGTTTGTCGACTATGGAAGTAGAAGACAGGCGTCAACTATGTGTTACGTGTTCGCGATCTTTACTTCGAGTCAGAATTCGTCATAGTATGTTATTACGAGAATATGTACATATATGGAAGATCGGCCGGGATTCACAGAGTTTATAATGGAACACATTGATTTTGAAAATGTCAGTTTTAATATTTAATTATAGCGTTTTAATGAAGGTCGCCGGAAGACGCTGGATGCAGGTCGCTTCCAACCGACGGCTGAGATAATGATGATGATGATAGCGTTTTTGAAAAAGAATAAGGCGCTATCTCCACATTCGATAGAATCGCGGCGATATTATAGTCGTGCCACATATTTCCATATACTCTATATGAACGTGTCTCCACACGGCGATGTTCATAGATTTTCACATGGAAATGATGGGTACAAGCGTTGGCGTTGGAACGCATCATTACCATGACAAAAAGCTATTCAGACACTGTTAGCACTTCGGACACTAATGAAGGAAACCAAAAAATGACTCCAACGACCATCCATAGTACACTGGTGATTTTTTTACTCCTTTGCTTCCTCGTTAGTCAGTTGAGTAACGTTTGGGTTGTGGCGGCATGTGACGGTCTTATAGCCATGGTCTTCTAAGTAGGGCCTGTGGTATCCCTACCACAGCTTTGAGCCTCTAAAGCCCCAATCTAGTTGAAATTCATTATTTTCATACAATTATTACTACTAAGTACTATGATTTTCTTTTAAAGAGTCAGAAGTGGGTGCCGCTAAGTCAACAATGTTACTCTTTCTCATGATCTATACACATATTATCATGAGAAAAAGCTAAGAGCAATGATTTCTTCTGAAAATCGAAATTCATCTTTTGACATAAAAGTCTCAATAACTTTTTTCTCCTATAGTTTGCAGGTTTGTTGTCATACATTGAAATGATACACTTTTCACGTACTTTCATTTGATATATAGCTGGGAGTGTTACAAGGAAAGGGACGGGGTCCATACATTTCTGCCCATTCTTCTTTATTGTATTTGAAGCAAATATCTCGTGTTTGCGAATTGATCAGGTTTCCGCGGCGCCGCGGGCTGTGTCGTGTGCAAATCACATTTGTGGCGATGTGCCGGCGGCGACGCGGCGACGACGCGGCGGCGGAGCGGACACGCGGCGTAAACGATGCGGGGCGGGGCACGGAGGAGAAATAAATATTGAGTTTAGTTTGGATGGAACGTACTATGCCACGACCATGAGTGCAGTTATTACCGTGTGTATTAAGCAACGACGATATATTACTAGACTCCTAATAACAGGCGACCGATGTCTTTCTGTCAACACATTAGGCAAAAAGTCTTATATCCGTCTTATTTCGACCACTCCTGTGAGCCGTAAACATACCTTGAGATAGAACAGACCTTGAGTTAGCCAATCACAACGCAGTACCCCGTCCCCCTCGGTTACGTAGTACCTCAGCGAGTTGACAGAATAGTTTTTGTTCCTTAGATCGTCGTTGATATTTAGTAAGCCTTCTTAGCTGTACTCAAATAGTTTCCTTCACATTCATTGAAAAGGAAGCCTGTAGGAGATTCAATCATTATGGTTTTGTGGAAAACCCGATGATCTCTACGAATTATGTCATTAGATTAGGTAACGTCACTCGGTCACTATCATTTTACAGGCGTTATCTATGACGTCACAAGCCCCCACTTCCGAATTTCAAAGAGTTTTATCTTTTTCGATATTAAAATAACAACTTTCTCAAACAAATTGTTTCCGTGGTGAACTTATTATAACAAAATGTGCTACCTACTTATACTGTACATGTACGGTCATTAATTCATGTTACACCTTAGATGTAGGTAGCGCGCGTGTGTCTCCTATACAATCTGTATTTAACTAACATACCAATATAACTTAGGTAAATGATTTAGAAAAACATCGCCGTGATTGGTACCTACCTAATACCACAGCGAATACTGTCTATTTCAGTTAACACGTGGTGCTGGTCAGCTGGTGCACCTTCAGAGGAACCACCATCAATCAGAGCATGTACCGGTACTGCCTCTACATTAATCTACATAGTTACACTATGTAATAGTGTCAATGAATTTAATTGGTTTGTGCCTTCTCCGTCCTTTGTCGTCGGCTAGACCACAGATGCGTACACAATGCTTTTAACTCAATATTCTAATAGGGGTGTCTGAGGTCGTGTGATCGTGTATCCTGTTACACCTTGTTTAACTAGAGATTAATTAATCTGCGTTTAAATAGCTCGACTATAAACTAAACCTCGCGACGTATAACAACGTTTATGCGCATCATCCATCTTGAGGCATAAACCTTCCGCGTATTATCCGCAGCGCGTGTAGCGCGTAGTACGCCGGCTGGCCCACTACGCCGAATGGTTCACTGCGCACGTATTTAGTGAGCCGTTCAGTTTACGCGCGCTTTACGGAGCGCGTTATTGTTATGTCGTGTGTTTTTGGGTTCATGTCTAATTTAGTTAGCTGTTATACTTTATTGGCGTATTTTTATGTGGGACAAGTCTCGTTTTTATTTCCTGGAATGTTATTTAGAAGTTTAGTTGCTATGTACGAGTATGTAGCAGTCGGTGAAGTTGGGTACTAATTGATTTTTTCAAGGATATGATTGTTATTACAAAATATTTGTTTTGTGCCAGCTTTCACACGTGGACGTTGGTATGGTAAGCTTCAGACAAATCTCATCCCCGTTAGTAACATCACTACCAAGAGGGGGTGAGTCTTAGGGGTGAGTTTTCTCTGAAGCTGACTATACTATAAAGTACAAAAAAAGGCGTGAATATGTGAAAAAATATCGCTATTCTCGAGAATAAGGAAATTAATCCTAGATAAGCTAGTTTCAAGTAACAATGTGTTTTACGGTATACCATTTACGCTTTCAAGAGGGTACCTAACCATAAATAATGCGTGACGCTGTCAGCACCTACGTTTACGAATGCCAAGACCAGACGATCACGCGATGGTTTTTTTTAGATTAGTTCCTAAGCGACTTCGACTAAATTATTCCACTTTCATTCTTACGTGTAGCTGAATTAGTTCAATTATCACATTAGGTATTAATAAATCAGGTTTACGCTGTTCAATTTTATAGTCACTTGGTAAATAAATAGCAGGTAGGTACCTATAGAGAATCAAAAAGTGTTTTTATTATTCAGCTCTAACATTCCGAAACTTTTCTCATTACATTATTCAGTAAGTATACAGTACGCCCATTATTAGATATGGTAATTGATGACAAAATACTTATAAATAAAACAATGTGTCTCTTTGTTTACTTCAATTGACGTTTACGCTTTACTTTACTTAAATACAGGCCAACTTTAATAAAACACTAGACGATATAGAAAACTACAGGTGACATTCAGTGCTAGACGCGACTTGCTCTCCGGCCACCGTAGGCGCGGGCATGCGGGCGGCAAGTACAGGGCAACTCGCTGTCCGACCATGGACCATGCCCGGGTCGAGCGACGGCGCGTTGTTGTTCCACACGCGCCTCAAAGAGCGTCAGCACTGTACAATGACGGTGCCCCCCTACAGTGGGCTATAGCCTTACCGGGGTTGCGGGACATACGTATACCCCGACTCCGGTACACAAAGGGCTACCGAAGGGCACTGTGGATTTTAGTCAGTCAAGTCTGACAGTCCTCCCGCCCCGGGGAGGGCGGGAGGACTCATTTGATGATTTAACAACGTAAAAAAAAAAGAGACGCGACTCGCTAGTCGAGCGACGATTAGGTATTGTTACCTATAATACCTAAGTTCATTACAGTGAATCACCTATCTAGGTTTTAGTAAAGCATGTGATGACCAGGGTTAAAAAGGAACTGATAATGAAAGACAAACAGGTAGATTTAATCACTGTGTATAGTGAGTAGTGACCGGCTCATTTCGTATGACTATTAAATGTTCAATAAAGTTAACTGGCGGAACAAAAGAAAAGAAGACAATTAAATGTTCTAATTTATAAATTGCGTACAAAAAATAATATAAGAACACAAATGAGACAATGTTCAAGGTAGAATCGAACTCAGGTTCAAAAATTGTCAGGCGAAGCGTTATGCCCCGAGACCAGCCGGTTTCTTGACCAATATGGCGAATATGTCGGTGTTATTCCACAATAAATTAATACGACGCGCTATTCATTGGATTCGAATATTAATCGGCGTTTCTGCAAGCTTTAGACAACGAGAACAATCAGCCTTGCAAAAACCTCTACAATAGACAACCTACAGTTCGATAAAAGACTCAAGCACTTACCCCGTTACTTCCGCACAAAAATTCACAATAAATATTGCACGAACGATCACTGTGAAGGTGTCTCAAAATTCTGGAGTGATTACAAACAAAGATACCTTAATTCCCGAAATTTTGTAATGTAATCACGGAGCAACCATCAAGCCTTTGTCTTTTTTTTTCGATTAACATCTCAATCAATTTGGTCTACTGCCACCCTCATTATGATTAGTCAACACTCAACCGTACAAATTGTGTCACATTATTAGCTTTGATGAGCCTAGTAACGCCATCTAGGACTTAAGCTAGTAACTATATCACACGGATTATTACAAGCACTTACAAGTTTTAATACTTTTATTAATAGTAAATACTTTTAATAGTAGTAAAATCACAATAATTTTGTTTTGAGGTAAACTGTGTACACTCAGATTAAACAAAATAATGGGGTAAAAGTCGTAGGTATAGAGAATGTTTTCTTTTTGTTACACAAGAAATGTATTGACCGGATGTGATTCCTAATCGCTATTTGATTCTACATTGTTCCCGCACCTTATTTTTTTTTCCTATATTTACAAATAACCGAATTTATGCAATGCAAATATTCTCAAATAAATTCATAAATTTAACATTGATTGCAAATATTCAAGTAAACAGTGTTAGGTATCTACGACAAGAGGACTTCCATTTCCTTTCCGCCGCGCCGCCGCCGCCGCCCGCACCCCTGTGGCTGTGGCGTCCGCGCCATTTTCCTGTGCTCCGTAGTGCGCGCGAGCGCACGGCACCCCCGCACTGACCTCAGTCTCCGGTAATGTGTTTGGTTCGCATGTCCGTCGATTGCGTTGCCGCAAATCTGTCGTAAAATTCGCGATTTAACTATATCTCATAATAACATGGAGCTTCAGTTTCCATGAACTGTGAAAATGAGTAGATAGTGTATGTGTATGAAAAATTAATAAGTGATGCCTATGTTGGTAAATTAAGATGTCTTATCCGTATTCTAATGTGAAATAGCTAATAAGATATTGTTTGTGTCTGTGTGTTCAATCAAGCCTAGATAAATGTGATTGTGATAGTGATTTTAGTGATGATGCAGAGACATGATAGTTCATCGTGGGTTGAAAATTGATCGCGGGTTGTCGTAGGCCATACCGCTTATCAACGCGGAAAAGCGCCTGACGACACTGCTGGCTCATTGTGAATATGGAGGCATCTTTGGAGGCATGTAAGTACCTAGTATTTTAACACAATAATTTGATTGGACCATACTTTATTAGCTAGGTAGATGACCCACTGACCGGTAATTATTAAAAAATTTATAATGTATTATTAAAAATTTTAGAATGTACTAGCTTCTGCCCGCGACTTCGTACGCGGATCTTGTTGCTTATGCCAGCACACTGGGGTCGATGTGTCGGCAAAATCGAAGATCTGAAAAGTCTGATACCCAACTCCAAGAGCCCGGGTAAAAACTAAGACGTCATTCCTATACAGGTTGAATTTTTCATCTGGGCGTTGAGTTGAACAAAAATAAGCGTGATTTCAAAGAAGAAAAGGTTTTTAACTTAAGTTTCGAATACAGTCATCGCCTTGAAGATTGATCAGTTTTTTTTCAATTATACGTTTTTCTTAAGTTTGCCGTATATGATTACTTCCCAGAATTGTTGAAAGGAGTCTTCAACATTTTTCGATATTCCTCATAGTTTCGAAGATAGTCATCCACGCCCAGTTGAAAAAAATCATGTTATAGTGTGGCTGGGCTCTTTTTTTTTCGTGGTAAATCATCAAATGAGTCCTCCCACCCCTGGCAGGGCAGGAGGGACTGTCAGACTTGTACTGACTAAAATCCACGGTGTCCTTCAATAGCCCTTTATGTTACGGGGTAACGATGATGGTATAAGACCCCGGCAGGCTTTAGCCCTCTGAGACCGGCCCCGTCATTATGCTAACACGACGCGCCGTCCATGGTCGGATGGCGAGTTGCCCTTTACTCGCCACCCGCATGCCCGCGCCTACGGTGGCCGGAGATCGTCTTGTGACGTCCGACGCCGTGGGCGTCCACCACCGCGGGGTAGCTGGGCTCTTGGAGTTCCACATTAAGTGTTCTAGATCTTCAATTTTTATACGTCAACAGAGAGTGCTCATCACGCTGAACCACGCTTGCTAAGACGTCATTCCTGTATATGTTATAGTGTAGCTGGGCTCTTGGAGTTCCACATCAGGTGTTCCAGATCTTCAATTTTTATATGTCCACAGAGAGTGCTCATTAGGCCGAACAACTTTGCTGAGACGTTATTCCTGTATATGTTATAGTGTAGCTGGGCTCTTGGAGTTCCACATCAGGTGTTCCAGATCTTCAAACTAATTCTCTCAGCAAAAAATGCTCATAACGTGGAACAATTTTTGCTATCACACCATTTTTGTATCTCTTATAGTTTAGCTGGTCTGTTGTGGTTCTCGCAGGAAAATTATTAGACTTCGCGCACGACCGCTGCGTAGGGAACCGACCACGCGTCTGAGCCGCGCGGGTACCTTACTCATATATCTAAACTCCCCTCCCGCACGCGCACCCCCGCCTTGGTGACGCTCACTTCGCAACGGGCCGTGCAGCAGAAATCGTGATATTTTAATTTCGCCATAACTTCGAAACTAAACATTCAATTTTAATCATTCAAAGACCAAATATCATCTACATTAACTGTACTTAATGAAATAAATTATTTTGATAAGGATTAATAGAATGAGTAAAATAAATGCGTTTAAAAGAAGTCCAAAAAAATTCAAGATTTTTGATTTAAAAAATGGTTGTTGTGTGCCTCACTCGACATAGATAGGTATAGTGTGTCGCGGAGTTTTTTGTAGATATTTATAAGATCTACTACTAATTAGAACATTTTATAGTTCTATCTTTTATAGTTTAGGCAGCGTACGCAAAATAAGTAACTTTTCTGGTTGATTTTTTACACCTTGTGTCCGAAAAACCCAAATATATTACGGAACCCTATTTATTTCCAAAATAAAATTTAGTCTATGTTACTCGTGGATAATGTAGCTTTCGAATAGTGAAAGAATTTTTGAAATCGGTCCAGTAGTTTTTGAGCCTATTCATTACAACCAAACAAACAAACAAACAAAGTTTTCCTCTTTATAATATTAGTATAGATAAATTATTTTGATAAGGATTAATAGAATGAGTAAAATAAATGCGTTTAAAAGTAGTCCAAAAAAATTCAAGATTTTTGATTTAAAAAATGGTTGTTGTGCCTCACTCGACATAGATAGGTATAGTGTGTCGCGGAGTTTTTTGTAGATATTTATAAGATCTACTACTAATTAGAACATTTTATAGTTCTATCTTTTATAGTTTAGGCAGCGTACGCAAAATAAGTAACTTTTCTGGTTGATTTTTTACACCTTGTGTCCGAAAAACCCAAATATATTACGGAACCCTATTTATTTCCAAAATAAAATTTAGTCTATGTTACTCGTGGATAATGTAGCTTTCGAATAGTGAAAGAATTTTTGAAATCGGTCCAGTAGTTTTTGAGCCTATTCATTACAACCAAACAAACAAACAAACAAAGTTTTCCTCTTTATAATATTAGTATAGATATTGTTTAAACTTTAACAAAACGTAAAAGTTAATAGTTACGTTCAACCAATGCGTTCAACCTGTTCAACGATGTATTCGTAAGTGTATCGAAATTATTCGAAATCGTTAGCGTCTTATCTACTAGATTCCTACTACCAGTAAAAATTCGGTTGAAAACTAAGTGGCAACTGCAAAACGGCATTTAGTGTTGATGTAATTGGTCATTTTGCAGTTGCACTTTTTTTAGACAATTATGAACACAGACAAAAATGAAATACCTAAGTACTTAAGTTCAATTTCAGAAATGTGAGGTTACTTTTATATCAAGCTAACATTTTACAACACTTTCATGTCTCTTCAGCGGTCTTCAAACAACATCAAAATAATCCGGTCGTACTCGTCGTACATATTAATGAGCGCGGGTCCGCCCGGCTGGTGGCTCAAAGTAAGTGGACACATACACGCGGACAGACCGACCACTCGTACATTATTGATCGCACTCAGAGCGCCGCCGCTCGCTAACGAGACACTTTCGCAATCAAGTTTTTGACTTACAACTTCCACAAGTTAAATAAAATCCCGTGTAGGACAAGATCACAAGAGCCCATCTCCGTCTTACTTGTTTCAATCATGTTTATCTAACTTAATGAAGATGTTTCTGATCAATTATAAAATCGACATAAGGTGTTCCTTATGACGACTTCGGGGTCTTACCATGTGTTTACCAGGCTATATCTCATGATGGTAGGACAGATAATAAACAAATGATGTATTTTTGTTGCCGCTCTAACAAAATATCTAAAAAAAGCAGAATGAAATAGATATTTAAGAAGGCTCCCATACAACAAACGTATTTTTTTGCCGTTTTTATATTAATGATAAAGAAACTTTCGTGCGCGATTCGAATAGACTTGCATTTGGGCAAGTGTAGCTTTTCTTTATTAATCTTTAAAATCAATCTTCAAATTCAATCATCGAAGCGTCACGTTATTTCTGTCCATATATGAGTTGCCAGATATAAACAGAACTAAACTAATATGTGACTAAACATCAAATAGACAACCTAAAATTAGGGCCAAAGAGAGGATTCTTTGAATTCTAAAAAGGATAGGTTGTGATTGTGATGTAAACTTTAATCAAATGTTTACATCACAAACGTGGTCTTAAATTACGTAGCTAAACGAATTACTGGTGGTTCGGTGGCCAGGAGTTCTAAACTGATGTCGTTCGTGTAATGTCCAGGGATAGTAAACACTCGTGCATTTCGTCCGGCGGCGCCAGCCATGTCCAGAAGTAGCAGAGTTAATCCGGTTGCAACTAGTAAAGTGACTCCTAATGAACGTAATGAACACGCCATGGAGTGGTTCACACAACATGCTGCGCTACACATACTATGCAGACCTAGAACAGCAATATAGACCGATAAAATTATTGATTGAAAATCACCCTCTTCCGCTGTCATTACATTTTGAATAGAACATTCCTCACGGGTCGAAAAGCCTTATCGAGATTCCGATCAGTTAATTTGCTGTCAAATCTTATCTTATTCAAATCTGATTGGTTCAAATAAATCCTATCAATCATGTCATTGCATTAATAAGGCATTTGATAATATTGATAAACGTTTGCTGTTTGAAATCATACTTTAATATTAACGTTTTTTGTTTCAATATCGGTTACATCGTTTTAAGTTATCTAGGACAAATAAATAAAAGATGAAAAGTAACTTTTATTAAGTAGGTAGGTACCTACTGAAAGTTCTAGTGATAAATTGATTGTTTAATTAAGTACAATTTGGATAGGTAGGTACCAAAGAGGTACTTTACTCTGTTTCTGAAGTAGTCACAAGTAATGTGTGCTTTGATACGAAATGCGGAATAAAGTGCGGTCCGTAACGTCACCGAGTGTGTGAACCAGATGCGGTCTTCCCACGACGGGTAACATATTTGTTTTCCTCCTATTCAAAGTTATCTAGTGGGAAGCAGTCAGATTTATGTTAACGAGAAGTATGTGGATAAGAAAGGATAGCTACACTTGAGTGAGACATGTTCGGCTGTCAATTACATTGACATGGGCTGGACAGGAGACCGCACTTCGTAGACTTACTTTACTAGTATTTGAAGAGATTAAAGACTGCCTAAATCCAAATACCTACGGTACCAAATACCTACATCAACATAATCCGGTGAATAAGATATTTGACTAAATCTAGTAAAGAGCTGAGAAATCGACTAAGTCGCAGAAGACATGTTGATCTGCGCGGTAAGCCGGCGCGACACTAACTGCTGTTCAAGGGGTTCACCAACACTGGCCTCGTGTAACGTTGGCCAAATGTTCGCAGCGAGCCAACTTGCCGCTTAATATCATAATAAAACCTTCGCCACCACAAATTGACAACGATGGCTTCCTCTCGCTTCAGAAACTTCTGGAAAGGATCAATTGTGGAAATTAGGTGCGAACGAGAACTGATGTTGTAAAATGTTATGATATTCCTTAAATTGTGCGCTCCCTCCCTTTAGTCATGGAATAAAAAGTTTGTTATTCGTTTTTCATGGTTTCCTTTATGTTGGTAGAATTATATTTTTAACTTTCAGGTTTAGTATTATTGCGTTATTAAGACGATTCAGGAAGTCCGGCTGTTGAGTAGGTACATTTGAACTTCACATTATATTCTTTATTATGTTATTGCCAAACTTTACTGAAAATTACTTTAACTTGTGCCGTAGAAGCTAGGAGTGTAATATTATGACGTTGTCAGGAAGTTATATCTCGGTGCGTTAACTTTTGCAAAGTTTACTGGAAAGGCAAGCGTTAGTAGCTTTAATAAAATTCATAACTTTGTGCATAAAAAACTGTTGAAGTAAAGGATCAAAGCGAGCTGCGGTCCGCTCGCGCCGCGCCGTCTACACGCTGTCAATGATTTTAGTTCAGTATTGCAAAGGTCGGAGGGAGTTCGGTTCCCCGTGCTGCCGGACTGGGCAACTTTAGATCTGGCAATGGAGGACGACATCCAAATCAATCAATCAATAGGATGACATGACACTCAATAATTAGATGTGACTTATTTGGCAAGAGAGATCTCATTGACACGAGCACAAAAGTAGTTGACTGTCCTTTCTGACTAAATAATAAAGAGCTCGTGTTTTGATCCGTTTATTCTCGTTCTACATCAAACGTATTGTTTGGATGAACCGAGCTTATTAAAATAATGTCCGGTCACAATAAAGGCTGAGCGCAGACTCCCGCCGAGCAGGCGGAGCGCCATGCCATCACGCCGCCGCCATTGTTTCGCGGTACTCACTGCACTATACGCTGCCGCTCTACACTATACACACTGGCCCGCGCTGTAAACAACGTGAAGTAATGCAACTCCGCTATTGTGTTCACTTCGCCTGTAAATACTACTTGCTGGCTGTAGGCACCGCGTTCAGTTCGAACCGACCTAGTTCAGTAAGCGGCGCGTGGAGCCGCGCGGGTCACCCGCGGGTCAACGACGTCTCCACCGTCCGCTATTCAATGGATTGCAGAATTGAGCGCTCGACCCGGTCAAGCTGTAGCTTTAGCAGCTTTTATAAGCCAAGCCAGAAAGAAAACTCAAATTCTTTAGCAAATCCTTTAATTTCTTAGCATTATATCATTGTTAAATACTTATTGAATAAAACAATGTAATAAATATTAACTTGTCAAATGAGACTTTACAACAAGTCCCTTAATTATCACAAATACGGGGAATTATGTTCAGTCGGGGTCCGGCTCATGTAAATGTTTGACCTTTTATTCAATCGCGTTAGCCCGCGTACCGCCGCGCCGCGCCCGCCGGCCGCCGCTGCCGCCGCCGCCGCTCGTCGGTCACCCCTATAGTGTATTGTAGTATTTGCCAGCCGCCACTCGGCGGTCGTATAATTAAGCAAGTTTCTAATTCTAAAACTAATGTACTCACTGAAATTCGCCACCGCTGTAGTTGGATGTGGGCCGCCTTCAAATGTCAGCACGGATTGTAGTGCCGTGTCGCTTGTGAACAGGAATAAATACCTACTAAATGTAAAAAAAAACTACCAATATTATGTGATAGTTATCATGTTTATTACCCTATCACCACCACCTTCAAAGGCACGCTCATGTAATAAGTCTTGGTTATACACCGGCAAAGTTTTTTTTTAGTATCCTGCGTCATATCGCTTCCTGATCGAAGCCACTGAATGTCAATCAGTACCGGCGTTTAGGGTAAGGCAACTGATGTCATCAGTACCGGCGTTAGGGTAAGGCGCGGTTAGAGGCGAACCGCACAGGCGGGCCAAATGCGAAGGGGGCGTCCGCAGGCCTAAACTTTTCTGATGAAAGTAGTCCTGAACCTATAATTCCCCTCCGGAAAAAATTGAGTTTTGAGTTTTTCAACTGTAATTTTTGGACAGTACTATTATTTTCAGTCCATGACACACACAGCTCAAACGACTGTCAGAATATTAGTCCCTTTTTTATGTACATTATGCAAAAGATTTCGGAAAGACCTGACCTTCTTAAACTCTGTGGAGATCCCCAATTAAAATTAACTGTAGACTCTAAATCCGATATAGATGGGCCTTATAAGCCTGAAATCTTTTTTGCCGGATCAGAATGTGGATACCCATGATTTTTTTTAATTTTATAAAAGCTCACGACGCACAAGTCCAAATGTACGGATAGCTCTGCAAATATTATTGTAACGGTTGCTAGTGGGGAGAGGAAAGCGTAAGCTAATAAAAACTTATCTACGATCGACAATATCGCAATCTAGCCGATAGAAAGGCCAGAAAGGTACAATTTTATTAGTTTTTATTTTTTTAAGAAATGGTTAAGTATTTCTTTTAATAAATGGTAATTTCATTAAATCCTTTTCCTTTTTTCATATGGGTTTGTATTCGGACACGCCGCAATCGCGGCGATAAGCCCCTCTTTGAGGAGTTTCTCCTCCCATATTTGAGCATGACGCAGGTCCTCACCGGACACGGAAGTTTCGGGAGGTACCTGGGTCTGATGAGGAAGGAGGAATCGCCTGGGTGTCACCACTTCGAGGATCGCCCGTAGGACACAGTAGAGCATTAGGTGCAGGACTGCCCCGCTCCGGCAGAGCGCCGACGTGTCCTCACGGCGGCGATAGGCGGAGACCTCTCGCGCCGGACATTGGCCGCTGCCATGCTGTGGGGCGAGACGGAGTGGGAAGCAGTCGCCTCCTTCTGTGACGCAGTCATGCTCGCGAAGGAGGAGACGGGCCGCGTGAGGGAGACGATAGCGTCCTCCCTCTACCCCAACCGCAGTGGTAGCCGCCCACGGTGTCGGACGTCAGCAGACGATCTCCGGCCACCGTGCGCGCTGGAGATCACGGGCTTACGGGCAGCGAGTAAAGGGCAACTCGCTGTCTGATCACGGACCATGCTCGCGTCAACAGCGCGTTGTGTTCCACGTGCGGCTCAAAGAGTGTCAGCACGATGACGGGGCCCCCCTCTAGAGAGCCAGAGCCTGCCGGGGTCGCGGGACTTTAATACTGAAGTAAAAAAAAACTATTTATAGGATAATCTGTTTTTCCCTATCACCTCCAAGCACGCTATTTAATAATGTTACACACAGAAAAATAGCGCTTCCTGATCGAAGCAACTGAATGTCACTCATGTAAAATCCTGGTAGCTCAAATATTGTATGCAACTGTTTGCGGGTCATTTTTCTAGATTATAATTTCAATTTCGTAATAATATTATTTGGTCTTTTTAATTGAAGTATTTTTGTTTCAACGAGCTTTCCCTGAGTGAAAAATATTTCACAGAAAGATTTATTTAATACAACCTATTTTAGTCCTTGAATATTTTTAAGGTCTTTTTGGGTCCTCTCTGTTTCGCACAGTAATTGACATATTCAGCGTTGAATGAATTTAAAAAAATCGTCTTGGTTCGCGCGACACGTCTCATATAGAAATAAAACCGTTCTTACACACAATTTGACGCGTATTGTGTCTCTCTCAGTTTGGGAACATTTTACGAGTTCACTCGACACAGACGTGACTCGTCGTAAACTTTATTTTATTTTTCCTAAATATATTAGCCTCACACACTTTATAGGGTAAGTAGGTACTATCAACGGCTTTTATTTATTCACATTTTCGATTACAATCTCTAAAGGGTATAAAGAAGATCAAAATCGAATTCCAAGACGTAAATAATAATCACATCTGTGTCATTTTCCGAAGTGTCCAATTATTTGATTAATGTTTGGTTTGTAGGTCGCTGTTCTTTACTTATTGCTATCGTCCCAATTAAAAAACGGAACCCATAAAGGACTCGTGTTTCCTTCTGTACGTCCTTCAGTCAATTTCCTCCAAATCTATTGTTACACAATATCCCTAATCCCTATGACCCAAACGCAGTGCTGGGTTTGTATAATCTTAAAATTAATTTTTTGCAACTAAATTATTCAGAAATTGTGGGTGTGCTGTGGTTCATTTTGATAAAAGTAACTCGATTGAATAAAGGGTGACTAAGCCAACGATATTGTTGCCGGTAGTAAACAGACTAGGTCAGGAGTGAACTCGCGAGGACGGAGGACAAACTACCAGGAGAGACAAGTTCGTCGATAAATTCCAATCTCGACTGACTTATCGAGGGAATTTCCGACGGCCAGTTACATTGATTGGAGGCGGCTGAGGGGCAGTGCGGGGAGGGGGGGCTGCCAACGCAAACAAAACTAACGAACAAGAATACGTACCATGTAGAAGGTCTACTCATATTCTTAGTTTTTTTTGCAAACTCTACCGACGTACTCGTATCTTTAGTTCTTCTAACGTGTCTTTGTCATCGTTACTATTATTTTATCAACAGTGACCTGTGTGACACAGCCTCACAATGCTTGATTCATCTCCGTGCCATCTGCTTATGTAGGTAGTAGTGTCTTAGTCCCAGAATATCTATTCAGTGATAATAGTCGCTAGTTCCGACTTCCGAGCTGGTCTTCTGCCACTGCCTGGTCAGTGGTATCATTGAGCGATGGCCTCCCGTCACTCCGTGTATTGTCCGGCCGGGTTTTGTGGGCGCCGGGACTCGAACGCGGAACCTTTTGCTTTTGTTATGGTAAGCAGCAGATCTGTCCGCCATTCACTTGCACGGGGGAATTCTTCAGCAGTATTTTATGTTCAACGGAATAGAAATGTTCCGGTTTTTATGAAAAAATGAAAAGGTCTGAAGACGTAATTGCGGAAGGGTTCCTGATGTAATCATGTTCGCAGCCTCCCAAATGTATTTACGAGGATGTTTTAAACATAATAACGCTTTCATTTTCTCGGTAAATAATTCTTTTGTCCCTTTTTCTTTTACTACTTTCATTAAGATTCGAGTAGATCCACTGGCCAGAATCAAATTATAAACTTTGTCGCCATCAAACCTTTTTTTACGAAACACAATAAAAATAAACTGAGTAGATTTAATTCCGAGATATCTGAACAGTAGGCTTGTAAAACTTGCTCCTTCAAATATCTAAAGGAAAAGCAAATCTTTTCACCGTTCAACGTTAATTGGCACATCGGAGGCTGAGGGAAGGAGGCGCGGGGGGGGGGGAGAGGGGATGCAGGGCAGGCTGGTGGGGGGTGCGGAGGGGGAGGTGAACAAAACGTCGCCGCGCTACTAATTTGTGTACCGACGACAAATATTACAAGGATTTCCTCGTTCAGTGGCACCTCACCTGCCTGCCTGCCTGCACGGGCCACACGCGTATTTGTTCATCTGAAAATCGTATTTTGGTTTGCAGTTTAGCGTTTATTGCATTCCTTCTTGTATTCTAACAATGAAATTAAAGTTCAGGTATCACGTACACGTTGCTGCTTTGCCAAAGGGTTTAGATCAAATCTATAAAACTGGGTCACCTAATGTTTGCACCCTCACCGCCCTGATGCAATAAGTGAGCACCTAGTAATTTTCAACAAGATTACCATTTGGCAACTTATGGTATAACTTGATGCTCAGCGCTTGTCATGCACTAGAATAACGACCTCTACCTCATCTTTCGTTCCCATCAAAGGCTTTACCTACAGAACGCAATCCGTTCCGGCGATACGACCTGTATCCATGCGATCTTTGTAACCCAAGGATGTCCATAACTGCTTTCTCACTGTCGGGGCGACACGACACATTGCATCGCATTCAGCTTCGATGGACCATCAGGTTACAATCACTGTATTATTTGGTTTCGGGAACTACTACAGTGACCAAACAGTCAGCTCCATTCAACAAACCGTATTGAATTTTTCAGAAGCTCTCGCAATGGGAATTATTCTAGCTCTCCGTTTTCTCGAAATTATTATACCTACCTACAATGATATTTTAAATTGTTGAGGATCAGAAGGTTTTCTCAATAAAAAACTCCTTTCCACAAAATAAAAAGGTGTTGATACGTTATACGCGCTGAAAGCTAACGTGACGCGCTTGAATGTGGTCAATTGACAAACCTTGGCTATATTTGTCTCTTTTTCACTTGCGATGCCATCCTACTTTAGCGACCAATCGTGATGTAGTGTGCTATTGCAATATTTAGTTATTAATGTGTGCGTTAGTGTGCCGTTTTTGAAGATAGAATGTCGTGTAGGTAACGTATCTCTTCATTTATAATATCATTGCCTACCTATTGTTTATTGCTGACTTCTGGTAGGACTACTGTGTTACAGATAATGATAACATATCGGCAGCGCACATTGTCCAGGTAACTGATCAAAGGGAGTCTCTACTATTTACACAGATATTTGCGGTGTTTTGTTGAAATTGTGGAATAATTTCAGTGAAATAGTAATAATACTCCGTGCGCAGCCTCCCGCGAAATGTTCATGATTATTATCAACGATACGCTGTTTGTGGACGATGTGGTCTGCTGGCCGCGCTGTTTCGACAGCGGTTTTATTTCATTGTAATAAGGCGCCATCTCCACGAGCTAGAGAATCGCGGCGATATTATTGTCGATCGTCGTGCCACGTATTTCCATATACTCTCTATCAACGCGATATTATCGCGGCGATGAGACGACTGTCAATGAGCGCGCGTAACGTCGGCGAGCGCGAGACGGGCGCGCTGCCAGTAGCAAAACAAAACAAAACTGTAGCACAACGCATCGTCGCGCGCGCGATTCCGTCGTGACGATACGCTGGCGGAATAATCGCTCGTCGTGGAGATTCTCCGACGATAAAAGGACGGACTCGCAGAGATTCTCTCGCTCGTGGACATTGCGCCTGAGACTAATTTTCCTGTTTCATCCCGTTTCATAACTTTCCCGTTTCGACAACGAAACTAAGCAGCATCACAAAATTGCCGTCTATAGTCTCATTTCTTAAAGTTCTTCCCACGTTTTTATACGCTCACTTTTCTTGTTTGTTTGCGTACAAACTTGTGACGGTCGGTTGCCTTTAGTGATAGTCTATAATTACTTTTCATTTCATTTGAAAATAACTTGGACCAAACGCTAGCGGCCTCCATTTTCCTCATACAATCTTCTTAGAATAGAATCCGTTTTCTTTATTTCCGGACTATTCCAACGGAATCGACGTTCTACAAATCGACTGAGAGTAAGTTTTTTTAAAGCCAATACAGCTGCAGTACAGTTATTGTATAACTAGCTGTGCCCGCAACTTCGTTCGCGTGGATGTCGGAATTGAAAAATGTATTTTTTAGTTCTAAGCGCTTAATTCAGGCCAGTCCATTCCAGTCCATTCCAGTCCATTCCAGTCCATTCCAGTCCATTCCAGTCCATTCCAGTCCATTCCAGTCCATTCCAGTCCATTCCAGTCCATTCCAGTCCATTCCAGTCCATTCCAGTCCATTCCAGTCCATTCCAGTCCATTCCAGTCCATTCCAGTCCATTCCAGTCCATTCCAGTCCATTCCAGTCCATTCCAGTCCATTCCAGTCCATTCCAGTCCATTCCAGTCCATTCCAGTCCATTCCAGTCCATTCCAGTCCATTCCAGTCCATTCCAGTCCATTCCAGTCCATTCCAGTCCATTCCAGTCCATTCCAGTCCATTCCAGTCCATTCCAGTCCATTCCAGTCCATTCCAGTCCATTCCAGTCCATTCCAGTCCATTCCAGTCCATTCCAGTCCATTCCAGTCCATTCCAGTCCATTCCAGTCCATTCCAGTCCATTCCAGTCCATTCCAGTCCATTCCATTCCAGTCCATTCCAGTCCATTCCAGTCCATTCCAGTCCATTCCAGTCCATTCCAGTCCATTCCAGTCCATTCCAGTCCATTCCAGTCCATTCCAGTCCATCCAGTCCATTCCAGTCCATTCCAGTCCTTCCAGTCCATTCCAGTCCATTCCAGTCCATTCCAGTCCATTCCAGTCCATTCCAGTCCATTCCAGTCCATTCCAGTCCATTCCAGTCCATTCCAGTCCATTCCAGTTATGTAGTTTTTCTATTCGAAGTTAGATCGCGCGACTGACGTACGAAATCAATGTGTGAGACCAATGTGCACCCGTAATTTTACTTCTGAAACACTTTAAATTCAAATATCTTTTGATAGACTGAACCGATTCCAATGAAACAAAAACTAAATTCCTCTCCAAGTTACGCTTAATCGTTGTGTATAAAAGTTATCTACATTAATTTCGTATATTTTACGTGATACCTGGACAAATACACAGACAAACAGACAAACAGACAAACAGATAAACAGACAAACAGACAAAAATTCTAAAAATGCTAGAAATGGGTTCTATTGGTTGTCCTTTAATACCCTGGCTATATTTTTTGAGTTTTTATTTAATGTACAAAAATAATTTTTCTACAGTTTTATTATATGTATAGATGTGCGTGCGGTGGGCGTGTGTGTACTATGCCGTACGGCATTTCATACAGACAAAGTTCTTATTATTCGAAATGAAGGAACCGATTTTAATGAACATTCAACTCGTCTAAAAAGTTATAGAACACTTTTAATATAGGAGTATTTTATAAAATTCGAGCCACCTATGTATTCTGTTTCTGCATTATACTTGAAAAACAAGGACTTACGAGTTTATATTATGTAATCCCGGGCGGCAAGGTTTTCGAGTAGTTGAATGGAAAGAGTCGAAGCAGGTGTAGGATTAAAAATATTCGTGAGTTTGTGGTTCTAATTAAACTTCTTTGCTTGGTTAATAAGCAAAGAGGAAGGAAAACCTATGAAAATTATGATTATTTCAAAAAAAGTTCACATAACTAATGTACTTTTGTGTTCTCAATAACAAGGCAGTTACTAACTTTAGGAAATGTTTCCCTACTATAACAAGTAGGTATACCCCGAATTGTTTACAGCACCAAAAATAATGTAAGGCAACGACTTTATTTACGAAGGTGCTCAATTATACGGAGCGGGCGACCGGCGCTGTTATTTGCTATCATAATTTTCGTTGTGGCTGAAATTATTTCGTGATAAATTATTTATTTTGCGATTTCCCAAAGCTAATGTTATTGTTTGTACATCATAGTGCTGTGAATTGGAAGGATAATAATTTTATATCAATATTTAGTGTATTTTTGTACTACCTATGGTATATTTTTGAAAGTTTTTTTGAAGCTGATTTTAGAGGAATAACCTTATGTTAGAATTCTGCCGTGTTATTTCTAAACACAGAACCTAAACGGTGCTGATAGACTTGAACATTCATTTGTAATATCGATCGCTTTTATTTTTTCGATATAGCAAGCATAGAGCCAAACATCACTACGAACAATATCTAGTGAACGCTCTAGTCGATGGTAATCAACTTTTTTTTCTTAAAATGTTTTTTTTAGCGCGGTAAAATCATCCTCTCACCCAGGGGAAAGCGGGAGGGACTGTTAGACTTGTACTGACTAAAACCCACAGTGTCCCTTAATAGCTCTTTACGTTCCGGGGTCACGGTAAGGCGTGAGTTTCGGGACGTCGCAAAAAACTCTTGCTAGAATACTTGCTAAAACTTTCTCGATCTGTAATGTAACATTCGCAAGAATGCTCAAATCAGCTTCTTATAATCGAACGTGTGTTTCGTTTGACGTCTTTGCTTCTATTATAATATTCACATAAAAGAAAAATTAAGAAAGAAAACGCAAATATTTGCAAAAAATAGTACATTGTTCACCGAGAGGAGAAAGTGACCGATTACCTTCGAGGGTATCGTTTAAAGGACGAGCCGTAGGCGAGGACTTTAAAATACCCGAGATCGGGAATCGCACTTTCTCTCGAGTGATACATAGTGCTTTATACTACACCTACGAGGAAAATAAATTAAATTACTTTCTACGAAAACTGAATCCTCAAACAACACACAAATTGAAAAAAGCGTCTGCAATTTTCACATGTTCTTTTTTCAAATTGTTTATCCTGCCGCCGCAGGGTCGCACTGCCAGCCCGACACCATCCAACATACAGCTAGTGGCCAGTGTCATTTTGCGAACTTGGAGATAAAAACTCACAGTAAAAACTTTTTACTTTTGATATTTGGGATACCGGCGCATAGTCTTACACAAAATTAAAAAAGAAAAACCACCTAAGAAATGGATTTTCATACACTTTTCTCTCCCGCTCTGATGCGTTTTCTCCCCGCATATTTGTTCGATTTGCAATGACGTACTTTCTACCGTAAATTTGATAAAGTATCAAGGTACTTTCCAAGCAGGTGTAGTATAATAGTAGATTACGCACCAAGGGAGTAAAGCTTTGCCTTACGTCACGGGCGTATTGAATCGCGAAACTACACTAAGGATTCTGGGGGTGAACCTCTGTAGCGCAGCGAGGAGGTTCAAGTGTTAAATCCCGAGTGAAACGAGGGAATTAAGTTAAGAATCCTTAGTGTAGCGAGGGATTCAAGTTAGCCCAAGACAAGGCAGCTTTACTCCCGAGGAGCGTACTCTGCTTTTCACACCTACTGCGAGGAAATAAATTCGAATTTTGAAATTTGATGTGGTACGACAACCTTCGAACGTGAAGTTGGCACCACTGTAAGCGATCAGCTGTTGCTGCCAGCGGCCGCCATTACTGATACGACTCCTTGGTGAAAGTTTTCATACGGTTTTCTTTGAGTTTCCAAATTCAAATCACATTATTCCCACGAGAATAATGAAATTCAGTACATATATTATTCCCGGCTCGAGCGAGGGGGAATAATGTCATGCTTTACAGTAGGTTTGCCTGACGTATAATATGACATTTACGAGCAAGTAGTGTGAAATAGTATATTTTGCAACGATTGAATAAAGAGCGGATTTAAAGCGAGGGCCATTATATGAATCAAGAGCAAGCGAAGGATTTTAATGACTGAATCACGACCGTAGGGAGTGATTCATGATGATTGAATCACGAGCGAAGCGAGTGATTCAAGTATTTAAATCCTGAGCGACGCGAGTGATTCAGGCCCTCGATTTAAATCCGTTTTATTCAAGAGTTGCAAACGATACTTTATACCATGACTACGAGAAAAAGAAAGATTTGAGCGATAAAAGATATTCAACGAAACAAAATAAAGTTTTTTTTAATACCTAAGTCTGCTCCACACACACGTGGGTGCGAAGTAGTCCAATCGCTCGGTCACTGCGCCAACAAGCTGACTTTAAAATCGGAGCAATGGTTTGAATTAAGGGTAATTTTCATATTAGCAAGGGTCATCGCGGTCGATGTCGAATGTACTAAAGTGTTCTAAATTCAAACACCAAAACAGTGCGTAAAAGACTACTTTTACGCACTGTTTTCCGTGAGTAAAAGTAGCTTTTTCGAGGGGGAATGGTATAAAAATATATACTCACGAGCTTTGGAGTAAATAAAACAAAACAAAAGACAGAGCACCTTTTGTGCCAGTCCATGTTATCTGTAGTTCCCACACAAGTCGCGCACTCGCACTCCCGCCTCCCGCACTCTAAGACGTTAATTAGCAGCTAATTGTATCCTCTCAGTACGAGACTACACGGTTCCTCCGGCGTGTCTGTGAGACCTCTGCTCTCGTGCGGTAACTCCGCCATGTTTATGAGATGCTCCACCACACTGAGCCGCAGGGGCTGAGGGTGCTCGAGCAACATGTCGCTGACTCACATCAGCTCATGCCATGCGTGTTTCGGAAGTGTTGTTAATTAATTTATCTGTTTTTTTTTCACATCAAGCATGATTGAAAGGAGTTAACTAAGGGCTGATTTTTAGGGTTCCGTAGTCAACAAGGAACCCTTATAGTTACGCCATGTCCGTCCGTCCGTCTGTCCGCAGCTTAGCTCAGAGACGCCCAGTGATAGAAAGCTGTAATGCTTTTTTTTTTTTTATCGTGGTAAAATCATCAAATGAGACCTCCAACCCCGGGCAGGGCGGGAGGTACTGTCAGACTTGTACTGACTAAAATCCACGGTGTCCTTCAGTAGCCCTTTATGTTCCGGGGTCACGGTAATAGAAATAAATCCCGCGACCCCGGCAGGCTTTGGCCCTCTGAGAGGGGGCCCCGTCATTTTTTGCTGACAGCTCTTTGAGGCGCGCGTGGAACACGACGCGCCGTCGACCCGGGCATGGTCCATGGTCGGACAGCGAGTTGCCCTTTACTCGCTGTCCGCATGCCCGCGCCTACGGTGGCCGGAGATCGTCTTGCGACGTACGGCGCCGTGGGCGTACACCACTGCGGTTGGGGCGGAGGGAGGACGCTGTCCTCTCTCTCTCGCGGCCCGCCGCCTCCTTCACGATCATTACTGCCTCGCAGAAGGCGGCGACCGCTTCCCACTCCGTCTCGCTCCGCAGCATGGCCGAAACCAATGCCGGGCGCGAGAGGTCTCCGCCTATCGCCGCCGTGAGGACACGTCGGTGCTCTGCCCAAGCTGGGCAGTCTTGCACCGTATGCTCTACTGTGTAAGCTGTAATGCTTGTTGTAAATATTTGATTTGTTGTGCCGAAAAAGTGGTAAAATAAAATCTCGTAATATATTTTTTTAGGGTACCTCCTGTACACGTAAATTGGGGATGTTTTTTTTTTTCTCGCGTACCCCTTAGTGCGTGGGATATCATAAAATAGACCTTTTGAAAATATTGTTGATAGTTTCCATTAACAATTTTTTGATAAAAATATTCGTTTGTGAAATATTAGGCTTTAAAGTGCAAAGGTCCCACCCTCCAATAGCAACATGTCATACGTCATTGGATAGGTATTTTTAAGCTGAGCAAAACATATTATGGCACCAAGTCTGAAATATTAGTCCGTTCTGAGATATTTTTGATTTAATATGGCAGTTTAAGATTAACCAAATTTTTTTTTTTTGTAACATTATATTTTGGTGCAGAAGAGTAGGAGGAGAAGCTCGGTTCTAAATAATAACAGCTGCACAGGTCGATCTTCCATGTCAAGCCACGCTTGCCGAGGTCGGTTTATAGATGGGTGACATCTATCCGAGATTTCTCCGTGCCTCAGAAAGCACATAAAAGCCGTTGATTACGACTTATTTGTAGATGTTTGACAGTCGTTACCTGCTAAAAAAAGGAAAAGCTCGCTTTTTAAGCTTTAAAAGTTAAAAGGTTGAAGAGCGATTTTAAGCTTCCACGCCAATGATATTTCAACAATGCGCGCATAATATGTCTTGTCACATTCAATTACTACACATAAGACTAATATTTCAGACTTGGTGCCATAATATGTTTTGCTCAGCATAAAAATACCTATCCAATGACATGACATGTTACTATTGGAGGGTGGGACCAAAAATTGCATCATCCTTTTTTCTCAACTCGAGTGTCCCCCACTCTACCAGCTAAACGGTTATGTTTGGGGGTGTGAAAAAATTCACAGTAGTAAATAGTAGTAATAACGAAGTTTAAAAGAAAATTATCATGACTAAGTAGGCTTTACAAGTTTACTCGACCAACTTAGAAAACGTTCTTGGATAACATATTTTCCTAAACAAAATGTATCGAAGAACATGTTCTTCAACTGCAAATGTAAGTTTGTTTGTCAATTTTATTTAATTAAAATTAAATTCAGCGAATCAGTTTAGTTAGTTCGCATAAATAAGTATTTTGATGGGGAACTACGGAACCCTACACTGTGACCCGACAAGCACTTGGTCAGTTTTCAATAGTCAGATAACTTTTATCTGAGGAATAAAAATGTCGGTTTGACAGGTTTTCTATAAAATATATCCCACCAAAAACATTTCATGTAAACTGTTGCCAAAACGAGCACGAGGTTTGTCTTACAAAAAAGATATCAGATCTCATGTACAACCAAGCTTCTGAATCTACACGGCCTAACTATAGCAACCCTAACTTCACAAATTCTACAAATCAGTAAAATGTATGGCTTCACCGTTTCGCTACCGTTGTGGAGGTGATGCTAATATTTAGTTTCTGAAGTACCTAAGTAACGAAACAGCCAAGCCATACATTTTACTGATTTGTAGAATTTGTGAAGTTAGGGTTTCTAGAGTTAGGCCGTGTAGATTCAGAAGCTTGGTTGTACATGAGATCTGATATCTTTTTTGTAGGACAAACCTCGTGCTCGTTTTGGCAACAGTTTACATGAAATGTTTTTGGTGGGATATCAGTTCTTTTTGTAAGTTGCTAGCATCTTGGATTTATAACGTCACATTATTTTTCGAGTTGCTCTCAATGAGTCCTTTCATTTGAAACCCAAATTGTATAAGTGATTTTTGACTTTTTTTACTTTTTTGACTTCTTTTACTTTTTGATACCACCCGAATAAGGTCTACAAACATTCTTCCACCCCCAAATTTAGGGGATGTGGGGTGAAAATTATAGGTTAATGAATTTGTTTGTTGATTGTATACTAAACTTAGATTAAATACCGAATTTCAGATCTCTAGCACTGCAGGAAGTATCCTAATATCTTAAGGTTTCATACAAACATCCACCCCCTACTTTAGGCGATGGGGGGCGAAATTTATAAGTTTGTGAATTTTCTTGTTGAATGTATACTAAACTTAGACTACATACCGAATTTCAGCTCTCTAGCACTGCAGGAACTAGCCAAACATTTTGATGATCATCAGTGTGTCAGTGTGTCAGTGTGTCAATATATCAGTGACAAAATCCGTGTATTTTAGATGTCAATAAAATCTAAACTATTAGAGCTATTCCATTGAGATTTTGTATGCTTAATAAGTCTATTATAGGCATCATATCCTGTGAATATGAACTATCTGGCACATCAGAAACCAACTCTATGAGGGTTCAAAAAAACGACGAAACACTTCGAGAAAAGGTAGGTAGTGCCCTTGCGCTTCGCTTGGCTCGTCTTGGCGGGGGGCACTGCCGTGCCCCCAGATCTCGCTATTTTTATTCCGTAGATAAAAGTTATCTGACTGTTGAATCAGCCTTTAAGCTACAGATTATTGTTTCGAGTAGATAACACGGAAGATGCCCATAGCTGTCTGATAGATCTATGCGCAGCAGTTGTTTGTCTACTGCTGCAGTATGCACGTAGCTTCACCCACCCATAAGCTAATGTTCAAACTGGAAGTATTCCCGCTGATGATAAATGGCGTGTCACTCGTCGAGGACAATGCTTTCACATCAATTTTATGCTCCAACACAAGTATAATTGATGTGTTTTATGTTTTTACTTTTGTTCTAATCATCGGGTGCTCTTGTCACTTGGGTCCCTGTGTAATTGATACGGCTGGTACGGGTGGCAGTAGCTACGGTCCTGTATACTAGAGCAACATCCAGCTGTCGCCTATGTGTTGTTCATAAGGATCTCTATGTAATGCTATTCTTTAAGCACAGCCTTGTGACAGCGCCGCAGCGCTCACGCCATGCTGGAACTTTACTTTGATATTCACTAAATACTAACAGCGATACTAGCACTCACCACTGGGGTGCTAAGACAGGAAACCTCCACGTGCGCCCGTGGACTGGAGTTCCCTCTCGTATACGTCCGGGGGGAAGACCAGTTTTTTGGGCCGGTGCACCTTGGGATGCGGGCAAAAACTCTTTCTTAGGCCCTGTGTGCCTAAGGGGTCTCTTTGACCGTATGCGAATAGGCTGTCGTGTGGACGCTCCAACACGTGTCCCTGATCAGCAGAGGGCACAGCGGCGGAGCGGGCTTGCGGACGGTGAGTTAATGGGTAGCTCGCCGTCCGATCGAGGACCAAGCCCGGGTCGGTGGCGCGTCGTGTTTCGCACCAAATGCCTGCTGGGGTCGCGGGTTTTTTCTTAACCCAGGATACCGCGGCCCCGGAACGTAAAGGGCATCCGAAGGAACACGGGTGGATTTTAGTCAGTAAGAGACTGACAGTCTCTTCTGTCCCACCCAGGATGGGAGGACTCATTTGATGATTTCACCAACTAAAAAAAAAAAAAAAAGCACTCACCACTCGCGCTACATTATGAGACATGAGACAATCTCAAAGCAGTTTAGACAAATAGCACACCGTAGAGCCCAGTTATGAGATTTCTTATAGTAGCAAATATGCTCTAGTCATTATTGAAAATACGAATTTGTTGAACATCATTCATTCAAGTTCAAATATTAACGAATATTAATGGTGTAGTATAATGAGTGCTTCGTATTCTTCGCCGGCAGTGCGTGGAATCCGGACACGGCGACCTGATCACGTTGAGATGTAATCTCTATTTCAACCTTGACACAGCATCAGCACAACCAGAAGAAAAAACAAAGTGAGAGTTCAATAAAGTGGTTTAAAAGAGTTTGAGTGTCAGAGTTAAGCTGAGTGCAATAATTTAATCAATCGCACATCGACTAAGGTAAGATTCAGACCAACCGGCCGGCATTTTACAATGCGGTAAAGAACATTGAAATGTATCAACAGTAATTACAGTTCATATTTGCATGCAACTTCGGGACAGTCGCTACATGTCGCGGGATGCCGACGGAGATAACTTTGCCATGCAAATATGAACTGTAATTACTGTTGATACATTGTGTCATGTGTGTGTGGCATGTCCGGTTGGTCTAAATCGTACCTTAGCATGCACAAAATACAACGTTGTACAATGTTGAGCTACTGTATTTATTTTATCATTCCTGTTCTGTGGCACAGCGGGGCGGGTCACAGCCTAACTTATTAATATTAAAAGGCAACCAGTTTTATAGACATAATGCCGGCGTAAAATGTTGATTATTTTAGAGCATGTCGACGCTTCGGCCGTGTCGCTGAGCCGCTGAGCAGGATCGCGATTGCGCCCAAACGGGGTAATGTACTGAAAAGAGCTCCATAAATATACCGAATATCACATGAGTTTTAAATAGGTACGAGGACATTGGATATTTTTGGCGTAAAGAGTTTGGCGTATAGAGATTTTTTTCACGTGGTTAAATCATCGAATGAGTCCTCCCACCCAGGGCTAAACGGAAGGGACTGTCAGACTTGTACTGCCTAAAATCCACGGTGTCCTTCACCTGACATGAGAGTCCCGTGACCCCGATAGGCTTTGGCCCTCTATTACTGACAGACAGCCCTTTGAGGCGGGGCTCATGGTCGGATGTCGAGTCGCCCATTACTTGCCGTCCGCATACCCGACGTCAAAGGGAAGGTAGTTATGTATCGAATATAGCAACACTTAATAGATATTATGCCTCTTGAGATAGGATATCACGAATTCCATGTTAGAAAGCTTCGTTTTCCTTGTCCCTTTTCCATAAGAGTACCACTTACATGCAAACAAACAACCTTGTCTTTAAAACTAAACTCCCAACTTAATAACAGCAAACGATACGACATTGTTGAGCCTCACACGAGGCCTCCTTAAACCACGCTAACGTATTTAAATAAATACTTATCCCCCAGACAAGCACTTAAGAGCTTTAGCTTTATTCTTACATGTTATCATGTGAGGCGCGCACTGAACACTGTACAGGGTGTTACATACAACCACGTGACAACCAGGGGCACTACTATCAAGCACGAAATACCTAGCTTCGGCTGAAATGTCAGCAAGGTTTCCTTCTTTATCATTTTCGGACCTAATCAAACGTATGATATTCTGAGGGAGCTCGTTCCAAAAGGAAACCACCTGGTCAAGAAAGATAATTTTAAAAAAAAAAACCAGAACAATGAGAAAGACATTGATTTCGGCTGTAAGTGGGTTTAAAAAGTGTTCAATTTTATCATAATTCTGTTATGTCTCGCTTTTATCATAACACCCTGTAGCTTGTACACACGTTGTATAGGATCGTTAGAATGTGTTCAAGCCCATGTAGACTCCAGTGGACTGAGGAAATTTCTACACTTTGAGCATCCTCGAACGAGACGATCTTCCTGAAATATGCAAAATTGTTTACGAACCTTTTGTGTGAGCCGCCCAACTTTACATAACCGTTTTACTGAGAGGAGGCTGCGCTGGACCCGGCCCGCTGATACACGATACTGTAACTGTTATGTTACTGCCTACCCTCGTGCCACGGCCTTGGAATGGAATGTCTTAACAGACACACAATTAACGGGAATCAGTTTTCGTAACAGAAGATGCAATGTAACGCGTTTGATATGTTTTGTTGGTTCGCTTCGTATGTGTCTGATGGATATTCGCATCGTTCCTGAACGTGCAAGTCATCAATATTTGATGAATGGTTCGTCCGCGCTCATTGGACGGCGCAGCCTCCCCTCTGCACAAACATATCATCGTAATCATCGTGAAACAAAGCCGGTCTGTGTCAGCTTATGAGCGCGGCGGGCGCGCGACGACGACCTCAAAGAAACCAGCTATAAACGGTATTTTTACATTTTCAGATAGCTTTCGACTTCAGTACACAGCACTTACTCGTATCTAAACAGTTTTGGAGAAGCTACCTCGTAGGCAGCTACAGAAGAGCCATTCAACGCCATGATACACTGAAGTAGTTTTAATATGGTGGTAAAGGACGTGTTATTACCCTGAACAGATTAAAAGCGGACATTGGAAGGAGCAGTGACCTATGTAACTAGCTAGTTTAACTAGCGAGTGTAAATTATCTTTGAGATTTTCCGGCTGGTTACGGTTTATTTTCTTTCGTGTTACGGCTGGAAGATGGAGCTTCTGCGGGACACATGGGTGTGTCCGAGTCGTTCCGTGGAGGTGTCGTGTCGTGGTCGTGGAGGTGTCGTCTCGTGGTCGTGGGTGCCTCGTATCTCGTGTCTCGTGCCGCTCGTGACGCGCTCCAGAACCGCTGTTAGGCTAAGATGGATGGTAAGTAGCAGCGTGTCCCGCCTCCCGTTACTTCTTATAAGATTTAGATTCACCGCACTAGTAATATTGTTTTAAGGTGAGCCAACGTTTTCGCCCTAAGTGACTACGTAAATTATTTATACACAGAGAAAAGCTTGAAGGGTTTTCGCGATATAAGTACAGGCGTGTATGTGTGTGAAGCGGATTCTGCTCAGTAAATTAAGGTTGTTATTATGATGTTTCATAATTTACATGTTAATGTCAAAACGAAGGAACTTTGTAATCTGGTTCAGTTGTAAAGGCGCCAAGTAATCAAGTCTTCCATAGATAATTTTAAAAGCAAAACATGTAATAAGTTAATTCTTTGAAATTAAATTTGGAATGTGTTCATGTACGTTTAGGATTTGGTTCGTTACAAAAGTTAGGGTTCGTGTTGTTATGTCTGAAGTTTAACGTTTCTGCAACCGTATCTGTCTCTACCGCCGAGTTAATTAGGTAATAAGGATCATAGTTAGCAATGACAGCTAGCCATCGAAAATACGGTATAGGTACTGAGGTACCATTATGCTCATTTAGTCGATCCAATTACATAAATAATAAACTCTCAAACCAATCGTTGCGAGATTTATCGTTATGAACAGCACGCGCGGCAGACTGCGGTTTAATATCAAACGAACAGTTCGCTAGACTGTAAGAGTAGCGAGTTGACTTGCAAAGTAATGAGAGTGTACGGCAAGTGAGTCCGGAAGTCACAGTCACCCCGTGGCGCGGCACTGAGTTACTGCAGGTAGACGGCGGCGTGCATTGACTGTCCAACCCACTACTTTTACCTACGTGGAATTAAGACTACCACAAGACCCGCGGTCGCGGGTCTTATAACATCACCGAGACCAAAAAAAAAAAAAAAGACTACCACAAGATACGTTTTGTTTGTGCTTTCTGTTAACTATACCACTCCTTGCTTCCCTGCCTAGGCTTAGATCTGTTGGACTCTAAGTTTGTCTCAGCAAATCGGGCGCAGTGTTATTTCTTCGAAAAAGTTCTTCATCTGAATTACAATTTGTGGAGAAATAAGTTCTCCCCTATACATACTAACTTACTCTCATTATGGTTAACTGAAATTTCAATGTAGGGTTTGGATCGCAAACTCTGACTGACGTAATATCTTCTACATAAAGTAAACTGGCCAACCTACCCTAGTTATTTTGTGGACTTTGCTATTTGTTTGCGCTCCCTCCATGTTAATAAAAATTATATATAGAAAACATTCCTTATACAGGGTGTCCCAAAACTTAACGTCAAGCCGAAACAGGGTGACAGGATTGATCATAAACATCAGGAGAAAAATCTGAAAAAAAAATGTTTTGTTTCAGGTTATCGGTACTTCAAATGAAAGGCTTTTACACTCATTTAAATAATCGACAAAACTTACTAGCTCCTAAATCCTAACCCTTTACCGTCTTTGTCGTATATTCAAATATTTAATCTGGTTTAAGGTTTGTCCTACGAAAAAGATATCAGATCTCTTTCTTCACAAATTCTACAAATCAGTAAAATCGTGTAGATTCAGAAGCTTGGTTGTACATGAGATCTGATATCTTTTTCGTAGGACAAACCTTATGTGCTCGTTTTGGCAACAGTTTACATGAAATGTTTTTGGTGGGATCATTTTATTTCAGAAACCTGAATACAGCTTTTTAGTCATCCAGGGATTGAAGAATATGATCGTATCGTGCTCCAAAACAAAAAAAAAATCATGCAAATACACTATGCCTTTGCTTGCATAGTCAAGTCAAATCCACCATTTTGTTCTAATAAAACAGTTGGTATGTAGGTAGGTAGCGCAGAGTAATCTGTGACAAACAAAACCCAGAGCAGTTCAAAAATATTTTAAACTAGTCCCGAGTGGTACGCAAAGAATCACAAAGCTACCGGTATCGGCACCGGTCTCGGTACCGGCGCGTATCGAATAATCGGGAATGCATTGCGGAGCGCACCGCCACACTTTTTGCCCTATAATTGAATTCTACACAAAGGTTTGTCGTTTGCGCCCGTAAATCTTCGACTGGTGTGTTGTGTATGTTTGTGTACGTGTCACGCGTGTGTGTGTGTGTGGTGTACTGGTGTAATACCTGGACCAGTGACTAATAGGTATAGCTTTGCGGGTTTTGTTTCAGATCTGAGGAGCGAATATATTGCAGAGCGGCGTGCATTCCAATGCTTGTATTAGTTATGTTGCTACCTGATGCTCGTTGTTGCATTTGAATTTAAATGCAATACATTCTTGAGTTTAATTCTGCTTGTAAATTGAATTCGAATATCTATCAACCTTCATAACTGAGTCTGTCACGTACCAGCTAAGTTGTAATTCTGCATAAAGTACAAGTTCTGAGAGATTGTTGCCTTTGATAGAACATACTCGCGACGCCTGCAGCCACTTATCTTACGAGCACAGACTTAGCGGCGCTTTATCTGCACGCTCTGATTGTCGGGATAAATCGTAAAAAGCCATTAGTTAGTGATCAGGCGCGCACCGAGCTAGTGAGCTAGTAATCCGGCACGGGGGAGCTGCTCGCTAAGTGCGCGGTGTGCACACGGAGCATACACAGAAGGTCCGTGACCACAAAGTTACCGTTTTCTGAGAGGTCACTTATTAAGCGGAAAGACTCCTCACTCTGTCCTCTTATTGAGTCGCAGTCTTGTTTTGAAGTGTTTGATGCCATAGCGATTGCCTCCTTTGTGCCTCCTTCTTTAAGCAAATAAAAGTATCTCCTACAGGTACTGTTAAATGGCAGCATAAATACATACTACTTGAAAGGACTTCAAAGATGTGGACCTTTTGTTAGTTGTATGCGGTGACACGAGTGGTCAGACGAGTTGTTCTCGAGTTATGTACGAGTCCCGCGGGTCTCCCGGTAACCATACTTTGCGAACACTAGTCGAAATGCTGTGACACCTACAACATTATACTAAATGATGATATTCATTCGCAGCTGGTTTTAGTAACTTTGTTCAATATATTTTGATTTTTTACCCAACGAACGAAGGAGGTGTACGGTATATTCCCGGTTGAAGGTGGTTTGTGTGCATATCAATAAAAATGTTCTTATTTGTCTCCCGTTGGGATCAGATACGACTTTCTGTAAGGGCTTGTGAATCATCGTCATGTCCTGCAATAGGAATTCTTTCATTACTATTTTATCGCGATTTTATGACTGTTTTAGATGCGATTTAGCCACCCAGCATAACATTATATTAAACGAAAATTTAAATTCTTATCAAATTGAAAATAGCAAATAACTGAAAGTTAAGTACTTTCTAAACGAAATCCGTCAGAGGCAGATATTGCCATGTCTGTTCTGTACCCCTAGCATGAGTCTTCACTCTTTTACTTTACAGCATCTTTCCAGTATTTGCCTCTGGTGTGTGAAGAAGGAACTAATTTTTTCCTTGAAAATTGTCACTTTCAAATTGTCAAAGTTCCAGTTTACTTTACGTCTTAAATACTGAAAACTCGTGCTGAGGGAACTCGTTTCAGCGCAGTTTTTTCTAGAGTCGTATCATTCTAGATCTTTAATTTGTAATACCTTGATTCCCAATAGATAACATGAGGTGGAATGTTGAACTAACTTCAATTTAATGTTAAAATGATAACGTTGGGTTTTATAGCTCGACTCGCGGAGGAAGCACTTCTATCGGCATTTTATTGAACCGAGTTCAATATCCGGTTTATCTCCCACGCAATAAAAATTACGATGTTATGGTGAAAATTGGTTTCTACAACATATTTTAATAACATTTTCTGATACGACTCGCGGGATATGATTAAAAGAACTCCTCGTGGATAGATCCACTCCAAACCCTCTTAAAACGTGTATTATCATTGTGATCATTATGAAACAGTCCTTCAAACCCTCGACACGTTGGATGAGTTCCGCTCCCTTCTCGTGAAAGTTATAATGGCGTCGAGGGGTCCCATAAGCGTGGCTACGAGGTGGGTCCACGGGCGGGGCCCACGAGGCGCCCAGCCACGCGGTACTAATATCTCGTTAATGGTCCACAAACTGGCGGACGCGATCACGACAATATTGCCGCGATCGTGCGATATTACGGCGGCGCCGGGATGTACGAGCCTCGTAAACAACCCGCTTATGACCTGTATCGAACTATATGACGCGCGGAGAAAGTGTTAGCGGGAACTTTATTGTTAATAGCACCGTTTATGATATCTAACACTGACTTGTCTAGTGCTCGCACTTTTGGCAGGTCGACCAAAATATTATTGAACTTTTTCGTCATGAGTTTTTGAAATAAACTAACGAACTTAAACATAATTAGTGAAATCTGGTAAATGTAAGACCACTGCCTAACATCTCGTCTGGTGTCATGTTACGTAATGTCAGTGAAGATGGTAAAATCTGGAGATTTCCAGCTCGCACAGCTAGTCGGCCAGTCAGTTGGGTGTAAATGACAGCTGCCAGAGTGCCACGCTGCACGCTCCGAGCCTGTCCGTACTCCGGTTTACTAACTAATGCTAACTGGTAATACTACGGCAGCTAGTATTTCTGATTTAGTAAATGTGAAGTCTGAATAAAAGATTCTGAACATTTATCCAAATGTATCTGCAATTAAATTTATGTGTTTTATCTATCTATGCACAGTACATGTCCCAGTTAATTTAGTTTTTATTTTTTACTCCAAATGATACTTTATTCAAGCACTAGTTGCTCTTCACAACGCATCACCTAACTCTCTGAGTGCGTTAGTGTCTATTTCATTTTTCATTCGGCCGGGGTCGGCTTCACCCGGCAGCCCGGCACTCTGCCGGCGCGGGTTACATCGCCGTTTGTCATCTGAATAATTCACAATGTGCCAGAAAGCCGCGTTTTTGTTGTCTACTCATACACGACGTGCATTTTATGAGCGTTACGTTCGGCTATGTTCGGCTGTGCTCGGAATGTGTTCGGGTTTAATGTGTTTCCGATATGTCAGTGAGTGATGGCTTGTTTGTTATTGTTAAGTGTCCTCTGGAGTGTTTGTCCGAAAATAAGTATGTGTGATGTATGATGCTGTGGATATAGGTTAATAACTAAGTACACCAACTCTTTTATGACTGTGACCGAAACTCATACCTTCTTATCAAAATTGTAAAAGTGTTATTTTTTGTAATATTTATGATGTTATGGTCTTTATACTTAGAGCTTTGGGGTTATTATTACCAATGATCGGGTAATTCTCGCTACTCATAAATGATCAGCTACAAGAACAATACATGTATTCCCTGAGCGGTAATTACTATCGGCAGGTTGCGAGCGGTAACGCACGGCTGGGAGGTGGCGGGGGGGAGGCTGCTCGCACCAACTGTGTGTGTGTCGCTCGTTTCAGGCCTTTTACATACATAGCGCGATCCGTCCTGGCGATGCGATCTGACGTCAGCAGTGAGAAAGCGTATTTATGGATATCCATAGGTTACAGAAATCCTATTCGATTAGATCCATCCCTAAATCGGATCACCGGAACGGATCGTGGTATGTGGCTAAATACCATTAATTAAATTTAGATCAGTTGTGTGGTTTGAAGATTAGCCATTAGAATTTATCAAAACTTCATGTAGACTCAAAGTTTACCTATTCATATTTATTAACTTCAAGCTGAAATATTATCTTTATCTCTACAATGAACCATTGTCACGATCGCGATGTATAGAATTATGTCGCCTGTCAAACTAAATCATGATAGTTTAAGCGCACGGAAAGATAAATGTTAGCCTGATACTCTGCCTAGATACACCCATTTTATTTCATTTGAAAATGAAAACTCTTTATGAAAATCTATCAAAACTTTACTTAGCATAAATTGCCAACAATATCAATAAGGCAGTAATTACTAAGTATTTTGTGAGCGCGCGCCGCCACTAAGCTGTGAGCGGATTTGCTTTTAAATTCTAATTGCGGCGGTATATAAACATGCGAAACATCGAGGGCTTTGAGAGTCGCCGCCAAAGTCGAGGCGGTGCCTTGCGGTCGGTGCGGGCTGTTCACACGAGCGGTACACGGCCGCGCCGGGCGGCTTCAGCAGGGGAGTATTGAAATCGTAGCAAGATGGTTACGGCTTTCTTCTGCAATTAAAATGTATTTTCATCGTTTCTTGACACTGAATAGCTGGTAACAAATTACAGAATGTCAATTTGTTACCAGCTATTCAGGTTTCTCTATGAGTTAAACTATATTTAAATTCAAAGTCTGATAAAAGTGTAATTTGCAATAGTACCCGCATTAGTTAGTTTGCTGTAAACGTCGAACTATTATAATATTGGAAATTAATTTGCCGAAAATTGTAGTTTAAGTAGTAAGCCTCATCCCAACATCACGTGTTTGTGCCCGGAGTTTAATTATAATTTCGATCGAATCTATTACTGTGGGATATGAGAGGGCCAACGTTCCCGCGCCGGTCGCCCACGCCACGTGTAAATGTCAAGTGCGATGAGAGGGCGCTGCGGTCGACGCGGTCGCCGCGAGCCAAGCGCGAGTCGAGGGGTGGGAAATAATACTACTAGCAGGTGCGAGCGAAAATAGAAAGTTTTAGTGAAAACAAACGAATAAAATTATAGCTTTGTTTACAAAATTTCATTTAGTCCACGTAATTATAAAGTATTTAGTCAAAGTATTATGAGGTATTTCTGGTTTGGGTCTGGTTTTTTTAGGTTTCAGATTCTGTCTGGGTCTTTCTCTGACGTGATTTGAAGTGTACCGACTAGATAGCTTTTGTAATGCCACTCAATGGCCGTCCTGCCTGCAGAGTCGTCGGCGATGTGTGTGTGCGTCATACAACTGGTTTTATTAAAGTCGACTAGCTGGCTAAAAGCGCCGACTAGTCGGCGGGTGTGATCAAGTGCATCTTATGTACTCCATGAACGCGACTGGGCTGTATTTACATGAAACGTCACTTGCTTTTTCGACAGCCCCTGAACTCTACGAACGAAAATGGTCATGGATAGTGGCTTGTCCGAGTGGGCGGCCTTTTTGCATCGGACTAGTCAACCAAATTCACAGACAGTAAACCTCAAAAAAAGTGGCAAATTTTTATGGATTGATACAGGATGTTAACTTAATTAAGTTAGAATAACGCGCAACAGTATCGAAATTCATAGTTACTATTACAAGCCTTTTATTATTTTGGAGAATATAGTACCTACTACATAAAGTACACTGAAGTTTCCCTCATAAGAGAAGTGCGCAACAAACATCACGTTAGGTCGCAATAGCTCCATATTCGCCAATAAGTTGTTGCTGTAACTAGGTCAGTCTTTATTTGGTGTGAGAGTTACGCCGCCGCCGCCGCGGTCGCCGGCCGAGCCGTAATATTGGCACGTCGTGACGGCTGGCGGCGCCGTGTTACAAGCGCTCTCCGACTGCTGCGCCACGAGCGACACACTACTGAACCGGTCTGTAACAGGAACCTTATTAAGTACTACATAAGATGCAACTTGTGACACACACGAAGAAAAAAAGTTAAGTAGTTATTCGATGCATCGCTGAGGTCTTGATCGCACGACCTCGACACCACACGACATCGTTTGTTGTGAGAACTTTCAGTGTATCTATGACTTGACTTGCTACATTTAAACAGATAATTTACACCATTTTTATTTTACATGATCATTTAATATACCTTGATAAGTTAATCCACGCCACGCAAAGCTTTCTCATCTTATAATCCTCGATCCGTTTTGTTTTCCGTTGACTGATCGCATAAACATTTTCTGGAGATCTGTCTGTAGATTAGATTCGTCGCCGGGAGTGTCATTTTGGCACACAAATATAAAACTGTACAGAATCAATAGTTTTATTTTATGTTGTGTTGAAACTGTCGGCGGTACTGAACTAGTGTTAGTGGAAATGTAAGTATTTACAGAGTTTCTTAATATTAATGAAACGATATGTAGTTATATACTCCGCAGACCTAAGGTCAGTCACATTTGGGCATGCGGGCGGCGAGTTAACGGCAACTCGCTGTCCGACCATGGACAATGCCCAGGTTGACGGCGCGTTGTGTTCCACGCGCGCTTCAAAGAGCGTCATCAGACGGGGCCCCCCTCTAGAGGGCCAAAGCCTGCCGGGGTCGCGGGACTTATTTCATTACGGTGACCCCGGAACATAAAGGGCTATTGAAGGACACCGTGGATTTTAGTCAGTACAAGTCTGACAGTCCCGCACTGCCCGGGGTGGGAGGACTCATTTGATGATTTTACCACATAAAAAAAAGGTCAGTCACATTAGAACAGTTGGGACCGCCCAGAGCCTGGAGGAGACCAGTAAGCGCAAGTTTGACTTTGACATAATACATGAGACTCTGCTTACCTCATCGAGGCATGTAAGTGTTATGTATACAATATACCTCCGCAACATTACTTGTAGGTACATTATATTCTGTGAGCGACTTTACCTGATCTCATATCTAATTGAGTGTGCCTCTGAAGCCGGTAATCCCGGAAGCCTCGCGACGGCTCACGTCTGGTAATCTGTTCCCCGGGGAGCCCCGCGAGCTGCTGCCACGGTAAACACAGGCACGGTAATGGAACTTAAACAGTATTATCGGGGATTTGTAATTCTGATAATCTTACAAGTTAAGTGTTCCTCTAGAGTTCCGTAGCCCATGACAAAAATATATTATCTTCAATTCAGTTCAGTCTAGATTTAACAAAGTGCAGTTTGTAAAGTAAGATTTGTAAAGTTTCAATAAAGGCAGTAATTCTAGAGTTGTATTTTTCCACTATTGCTTGGTCAAGTCTTCAATTGTGTCCTCTGCCCTGAGTCTGACTGAGAGGTCCATTATTCTTACTAAATAAAGCCACACTGTGTTTTTCAAGTATCTCTGCCTGAGGCCCACTAGGCAGGCGTTTCCTCTCAACGATTTACATTTCAAGCACACAAGCCAATGCAATATAAATTCCCCCGGTGACACTTTACTCTGAACGTTCCCGAGCAGCGCCGGCGTCCGGTGCTAGTGTACAAGTATGCTTTGACAACTCCCAACTAGTTTAACTTGAATTGTATTGAAATAGAAAGCGCGGCGTCGTCTTCGTCGGTACTTATTGGTAAACTTGCTCAACAAGCTGTGAACGACAGACGCGGCTATTGCGCTAAGTGATGCACACTTGTGAGCACAGTGTAGTTGTGCGCGGATACCAAGTACCGACTAACTTATGTTATGTCAAAGGAAGCGAGTGGGTCATTCCATGACAAACGCTACCAAGGCCTCAAAAAAAACCTCGTCGTAATAAGTCAATTATAACCTTATTTCATAGAGAATATTCCTATCCTTCTTGTCTAGATTTTTTTTTGCCTAATTCACAATATTTTTCATGTTATTACCACGTAAACGTAATTTTAGAAAGAACAGGGCTAGAAGCTCATTTATAGCCCAATATTGGCAAAGCTAAAAGAAAAGAAAGAAGCTGTCAACCATCACTTGGTTTCCGTAGTAAGTTAGCTTTACTTATTGTAGTTATTTGTGTCGTGCGAAAAAAAATAAACAGTTTATATTTACTGTTCTGAGAAGGGTTTTTGCAAACTGTGGTATCAGTGTAACGCCCGAAACGGAAAAGAGGCAATTGTTTGTTTAATTTTGCGCCTAATTATATTTAAACTAACATATTTTGCCAAAGTAAGGTCCTGTGGTTAATCTAGTCGAATATCTAACAATGATTGTGAAATCATGTGTTTTGATTGTATTTACAACGGTTTTAAATGGGTAACACCCGAAACGTTTCGGGTGTTACATTATTTAAAAAACAATCATATACTGCATAGTGGTACTTATTTATCGTCGCAGCATATAATATTTTTTGCATGGGTGTAAATATGATGTATGAGACTAGAATAAAGAAATTTCTCCAATGATTAACCTTTAAATTGGGCTAAAGGCGAGGTTCAAGTTGTGTTTTAACAAATAGTTGGAAATAAAGCAAAAACAATCAGATCTGATGAAGATGTCTATGATGTGCGTTACGAGGACTAAAGATGATCGAATTCCGAGTACAAATACATGTCTTAGAAAAATATATCCCCTTATTGTTAAAAAATAAAACTACAACTCGACCCTTGAAATCGTCTGTACCAATTTCAAACTTTTTCTTTGTAAATGTTTACTCCGGGCCATCATCTATATGGAATACTTTTAGAAAATCAAATAAATACTCAACAAAATTTGGGATTCTTAGCACTTGTTCACGAAGTTTCATACAAACTAACAACCGAAAAAAAAACAACCCTAATTCTAATAATAAAAGTTCTAGATTCCGTAATAGTTATTTATTATAAATAATTTTAATAGAAAGCCTGAAATTTCATTAATATAGCTCATAATTTCGGATATATGCGATTCAATTTCGTACTCGTAACGCCCGAAACGAAACAGTGGTAACACCCGAAACAGATAATTTTATTTATTAAAATTCATGGAAAATTGTTAACGAACTTTTTGTCACGTGTTTAGGTGGCCTACTGGATCTAGTTTGACATGTTATAAATTAAAATAGAGGTTACTAGGGAAATTCGCTGAATTATGCATGTTAAGACAGATGGTCTGATGTTAGAGGCAATTTCATGTAACGACCGAAACAGCTACTTATTTGGAATTTTCTCTTTATTGGGCAAGTATTTAAAAATTGTGATTTTAGGAAAAGAGAATATAACCCTATATTGTGTTGGTGATCCGATAATTATAATTGTCTAGTTAAGAATACTACTACAAATAAAACATAGTTTATTGAGTTCAATTGTAACACCCGAAACGATGGAATGACCCGAGTTTTAATGAGCATTACCATAAACTGAGAGTCGTCAAGCCTCGAAGGTCCTCCTCGGCCGGAGCCCTTCGGAACACTTCGGGAGCACTCGGCTAAGTTCGGCAGAGTTTTTGCAAATTCTCGAACACGTCGCTCAGTTTTATAATGTGTCGGAATAATTCATAGTGCGCCGGGCGAGGCGCATGAATATGTAACGTGGTCGGTCCACCTGCCCCCCGCGCCCCGCACTCCCCACCCCCGGCCTGCTCCCCGCACCACCCCGCCCCCCGCGCGCACCCAGCGTGTACAGGGTGTGCTAACGACACTGCGGTTAATGTTGTGCACACATTAATATTAACACGGCACGTACCTATGTACCATTTATAAAAAATACACTCCACCAATTAATTTCAATCAGAAAGTTCTGTTTACATTACATGTTCATGGTTTACTTTCAAACGTATAACTATTCTCATCCCAAAGTATATCCTCAGGCTCGCAAATTCATCCAAGTAGTTTTATTGTAAAGGCACGCTCAAACATTTTTATGATAAAGATATTATCTTCCATTCAATATACTCCAATAAACACTCAGACATAAAACCAAATATTTTGCAACCGAATACATTTTCTTTCTTACAATAGATATTGTTATTCATATTCTGTTCAAATATTCGAGCACATTTCAATACAACACAAAAGTAAATGAACGCTTCGTCTTACAAACGTTTATCGTAGCCAGTGCTACGAACTTCGAGCTACGCAAGGTCACCGCTACGAGGCTACGATCTGCTACGAGGCTACGAATTGCTACGAGGCTACGAACTGCTACGCTATCTTGTCGTATTACGTATGAGTAGTGTTGGGAACGCTTGTAAAAAAGGCGCGTTGTTAAATAATTACAGCAACGCTTGTTAAGGCTGCTCCGTGGATGGGATAAATCATTGATCCCGGTTCTTTTTCTTATATCTTAGACAGTTGAAACCTTGTTTAACCAGTCTTGCTGAGGTACCGTATTACTCTGTAACACTCTTGGGTAGGCGAAATTGTGTAGTTGGAAAAGGCAGACAGATAATGTAATAAGCGAGTGTTACACTGAGAGCGGAGGGTCCGTGTGTCCCCGGCGAGGCGTGTCCTCCGACTAAATAGTCGCGCTACTTATGAGACGCCGCACTTGGCGGAATCGTTTCACATTCAGTTTGAGTCCGACTCACTGTAATTACTGAAATTGTATGTACACACACTCGCGACTTACTTCTGACGACAGTCGCGTGTCGCGCTCTGTGTATATATCCGTCGCAGTCGCTGTTGTACATTATTACTTACCGGATTTTACATTAGTAATGTGGGAACATTCAACAGGGAATATCTTAAGATGTTTAATAAACCGGTTTAACTTGAACGAAGGATAAAACAGAGTAATTCAGGAATGAGCGACTAGTTGGTACAGAACGTTACTGAGCCCGTGTGTGTGTGTGTACACTATGATAGTGATTTAGTTGCAGTGTACTAGTGAACACACATTGTAGCTCATGTTATATTAACATCACTAATGTGTCCGCCGCGCGAGGCTTCATCCTGCTAATACTTTCATCTCGGAGGGGATAATGTAGGACAGTCGCAATCTCTGTAGTTCCGCGCTCACTTGTTACTAACTCTTTTATGACTTTGTTTGGTTTCACCAGCTTTTGCTATCAGCTGCGTCTGCTAGAACTCGAAAATTAATCTACGGAAACAAAAAAAATCGGTATAAAAACTATCTTGTGTTTTACAATATGAACTATGTGTGTGCCAAGCATCCGAATTTATTCAATAGTTTTTGCGAAAAAGAATAACAGACATACTCACAAATTTTCCCATCAATAATATTAGCAAGGTTTCACTACGATTGTAGTACAAGTTTGTACCTCCTGAATACAGAGTGCAAATACCTGTGAAACAATCATAACAGCTGCTCAGAGATTATTAACAAATTCGAAATAAATCCTATATTAGGAGTAGCTCGGGGAGTCTGTTTATTGAACGATGTGAACGCAAAGACCAGGAGAGAAGACAGTCACAGAGGTTATTCTTTGTAAGAGAGCTCACAAGTAAAACTTAATGAGTATGCAAGGGAAGCACACACTTCTAACAAAATCTGTGTAATTTATACAGACACGCATTACTTGCGCACCCCGCACGCATACCGGAGTGGAGGCGTGACTAATTAACGCACGACTTCTTCATTCATTAACATGACGCGGATTAGCATCCGAGCACCAACAGGAATACATAGCGCGGCCGCTCGACATTCAGATAATTGAATTACCCAAAGATTTACCTGGAGCTGCACACAAGAGACGTGATTAGCTTAGAACAAATTCATAATATATTTTAAGATTTCAATTCGAGGCGTCGTTAATTGCGACTGATTCATTAAAAGTTTCTCTGAGAGTCGTCTCCTCCGCTCGGCCGGCATAACGTAATGCGCAATGAATAAGATCCATCGATTGCCGGCTCATAAATACGCAACGATCATTCATACTGCGCTCAATGCGCGCGGACAGCCCGGCTTTGCTCAAAAGACCGTCTTTCCTCCACACACAACTTAATCCCAACTCTGCTAGCTTTTCTTGAAAGCAGGTTTTCGAGTGTAGATATTGGGAGGGTCGTTCGTCCGGGCTTGGCGTCTCATACATAATGTAAGGCCGCTATTGCCGGCGGATCGCGGCGCGTTTTCTTCGAGATGGGGCTCAAATCTTAAGTGGTGATATTTATTTAAGCAGACTCCTCTGTTACACCTTTCCGTGCGCCACTGTTTGCCAGCGTGGGCCACTGTGTGCGCACTTTAATGGAGGAGGTATTGTTGTGAGCAGCTGTTTATTTTCATGGGTAGCTCTGAGAACTGTTTGTGGGAAACCGTGTATTTTAGGTCGACTATTGGGTCTTTGGTTTGTCCGCTTTTTTAATTGTGACATGGAGGTACGTATACTACCATGTCGCTTCGCGGGGCTCCTATTTCTGTGAGCAAGGTTTAAAGTAACCTAACACGAAGGGGATCCCCATCTAACCTAACCTGTCCGAGTCGGGGTGCCCCAAGTCTCGAGCTCGCTTCGCTAGCTCTTGGATCCTAAGTTGTCCTAATAACAATAACAATCCTGAAGGCAAACAGTGAAAGTTTATATGATACTCCTCGCCACTCCGCGCCTACACTGGCTTAAATAACACTCTAGGATTACGGTAGACACAACTACGTGTAGCCAGTTTTGCAGCAATTCGTAGCAACTTTGTAGAATGAGAAACGAAACTCCATTTGTGCCGATGTCTGTCACACAGTTAATACTAGCACAGACATCGCCGTTTACTCTATCTTGTAAAAGAATAACATAATTTTGGATACTGTTTTAAATAGGATAGATAAATTGTACCGCCTTTTCTGTTAATAAATTATTATTATCATTATTTAAACCTTTAAAGATCTCGGGATCATGGGATCCCGGACTTTTAGAGGGCATGCCAGGAGCCGAAGCCATCTTGCAGAGGCCCGTTACGTAATTTAAATGAGATGAGGCCCAAACCGGCGGCTGTCCCTGTATGCACTATGCCAGTATACCCAAGGACAACCCCCGGTTAGAGTTAGACTATTGCGGAATGTGGAAACAAAAGACTGGGTTATGGCGTTTGGTGGGTTTGGTGAACTGGTTATAAATATATCTATGGAAACACTATGGCCCCTGCCTAATCAATGTTTAATATACAGGGTTATTGGTTAAGTGGACCTATTCCCTTTGAGGGGTTAAAGTAGACATCATTCTTGACTGATTTTACTATGGGAACCCCTATCCTAATCCTTACCGTTTTTGAGTTATTAGACTTTTAATATTTTTCAAAAATATTCCACCTCTGCGTCATAAACTGGTTATTGTAAGAAGTTTACGACGTTTAGGACGCTAAAGTGATACTTTTTCGATAGCTTACAAACGACTCATTCTATTAAAGCCAGTACATTTGATAAATTACTCAAGCCTTGGGAAATAAATGGCTGTAAAGTTCAAATATTGAATTTTTATGGGAGCTACCCTTGTCTTTCAGGTCAAATTTCTCAAAATAAGTGTACGGTACTAGATGTGCAGATTGCAGCAAAAACACTGCTGTCTCATTAGCTTTCTAAAATGATACCACAATATCCACTTTTATTAAGAATATGGCCGAAAAATAAGGGTTGATACTGACAAGGTGGTAGGTATTTTAACAAAACTTGTTCTGTACGAACAAGTTTTTCGTTACATTAGTTTTCGACGAATTTCAAAAAAAAGAGCATATTATTCTAAATTCGACTGTGTTTTTTTTAATGTGGATGATCTTCTCCCACCGAAATGTCTTCTCCGCTAATTGTAAAATGTTTTTTTTTTTTCATGTATCTTCTTTGTTACGATTTTTTCTTGATATCATTACGTGGCCTTACTTTTTGACTCAATACCTCTCGCATGGCCAATTCGTTGTGTTTTGTCACAACCATGGGTCGGAATTAGGTAGAGTTATGTACTTATACAGCGAAAGAATAACATAGCGATAAGTAACAAAAAAAAAACCGCTACAGAGTAAGTAAGAAAAATAAAACTGGAAGTGGAGGAAATCGATTGACAAATAGAAATTTAAATTCGAATTTAGAACCTCCTTCTTCTAATGAAATCGGTAAAAAGTGTATTGACGAGTTTGGTTAAAAAACTACCTTGTCAGTATCAACCCTTATTTTTCGGCCATATTCTTAATAAAAGTGGATATTGTGGTATCATTTTAGAAAGCTAATGAGACAGCAGTGTTTTTGCTGCAATCTGCACATCTAGTACCGTACACTTATTTTGAGAAATTTAACCTGAAAGACAAGGGTAGCTCCCATAAAAATTCAATATTTGAACTTTACAGCCATTTATTTCCCAAGGCTTGAGTAATTTATCAAATGTACTGGCTTTAATAGAATGAGTCGTTTGTAAGCTATCGAAAAAGTATCACTTTAGCGTCCTAAACGTCGTAAAATTCTTACAATAACCAGTTTAAGACACAGAGGTGGAATATTTTTGAAAAATATTAAAAGTCTAATAACTCAAAAACGGTAAGGATTAGGATAGGGGTTCCCATAGTAAAATCAGTCAAGAATGATGTCTACTTTAACCCCACAAAGGGATTAGGTCGACTTAACCAGTAACCCTGTACATAGATACGCTGGCAGGGGGTGACTCGCACACTCAACAAATGGGCCCCCAAACATATCGCTAGCACTAGGTGACGTAGCGACAAGGGGCAAACATATCCTGAGGTGCTTGAGGAGTGGAGAGGTATTTCACGGTTCTCAGAATCGACCAGGAACCCGGAAGTATGGTCGATCCCTACAAACACTTACTGAAATACTTCCTTCCTCCGAGCACGTTTGCTCTTGCGAATCTCCACTCTAGCCAGCCGATTAAGGCAAGAAAGAGGTGGGAGGTCTATTCCTCATCAGTGTTCACTCTGACCGGCCAATAAAGGCAAGTCAGAGATGAGGAACGAGATATCTCCCGGGAGATCAGGTCCGTGTGGGTCGCAACTGCCCAACAGCTCGCCACAAGCTGCCCTGCGGGTTTATTATTATTATTATTATTTTTCAATATACGACCTTCGGTCAAATTCGATATTCTTAATAAAAGATATTGTAATTTTTAGGTATTATGATATTCGGAGTCTTGAAAATCGGAATATCGAAATTCGGAATAAAATATTTCGGAGTATTTGGGTGTTCCCACTAAGACGCTTAAAACACCTATTAATATAACAATGTCAAAATGTATACAGGGTGAATTTTTCAACTGGGCGTGGATGGCTACTTTCGAAACTATGAGGAATATCGAAAAACGTTGAAAGGAGTCTCGAGGCCGATTTTGACGAAAACTAAAACTGCATCATTGGATTTTAGAAAAGTCAAAAATCCTGGTCAGGAATTGAATCCGCTCATTTTGGAAAAAAAATCACACCCTGTATTATTACACCGCTCGATAGTGTTGCTAATAAGGATCAAATTCTGGGAAGTAATCATATACGGCAAACTTAAGGAAAACGTATAATTACAAAAAAACTGATTAATCTTCAAGGCAAAGACTGTATTCGAATCTTAGGTTACCGTTCCTTCTTTAAAATAATGCTATTTTTAGTTCAACTCAATAACGTCGTATTGCTAAGTACAGTGGGATTGTTGAAACGTCAAATCCAGTGAGACATTGAAAACAATGAAATTTTATAATTTCGAATAAATTATGGCTCAGTAGATGTAAAGTAACATGGATAAATAGCAATTTCATAAAAATCTGCCATTTCCTTAAGTTTGCCGTATATGATTACTTCCCAGAATTTGATCCTTATTAGCAACACTATCAAACGGTGTAATAATACAGAGTTTGTTTTTTTTTTAAAAAAATCAGCGGGTTCGGTTCCTGGCCAGGACTTTTGATTTTTATAAAATCCAATGATGCAGTTTTAGTTTTCGTCAAAATCGGCCTCGAGACTCCTTTCGACGTTTTTCGATATTCCTCATAGTTTCGAAAGTAGCCATCCACGCCCAGTTGAAAAATTCACCCTGTATACTCTCACTGCGGGAATTCTAGGCATGGTATTATGTTATACACTGTGCTTATCTGTTTACCGAGCCTAGCTTCCGTTCGCTTTACAGTTGGTGTTCACGTTAGCACAAACAAGTGGCAACTATAATATTCACGCGCGTATTATAAAACGTTCGGTTAAAGTTAGTGGCGCTCGTTGTTGGCGGCACTCGCTCCACTCGCGGGACTTGGCTCATATAATAAAACAGTGGGATTCAATGCGATGCGGAAAACATTTTGCTGTTCGTATCGATTTCTCTATGTTTCCGGCGTTACCTACCGCCTGGAGCGAAAAGAGCGCACAGAGCGGAGCGAGCGCTGAATAAAATATAAAAGCGTCAATATTTGATAAAAACAACGGGTCCGGACCGACCGTCGACCGGCCGGCTCACCGTGTGTGCCGCGCACACACAGATACAGCGGGATTACTAACTACTCGGATATTGATAGAATTGATAAATTAAACTGCGGCGACTGTAGCGGAACTTGTCGTACTTATATGAGTGTAGTACATTGTTACATCTGATTGTAATGAATAATGGCCTCTGTTTATAGCGAGTCGCGCCGCGGTCATGAATATGTTATCATTTCGGTAATGTTACATAAAGCGTTCATTGTTGTAATGTCCTGAAATGTTTGCAATAAATGAATATTTCATTGAAGGCTACAAATAATCAACGTATAATTTTGGCAACTTTAACATTTAAAGCTTTTTGTTCTTTAATAAACAAAAATACTAAGTAAGTACAACGTTATAAAAGTAATTGAATTGTATATTGTAACTGTTATCTTCGTGTACTTACTAGTACATCTCTGTGGGAGCCATAACTCAATCGACATTTACGAGTAGCCCCGCGCCCGTTCGCCCCGCGCCCCGTATGCCCCGTTCTCTCGTTCGCCCCGTGTGCTCCCAGCAATCAGTTTACATCCGCCGCTCTATGTTATATCCGCCGGCTTCAGCCGATTTATGATCACTATTTAGTTTTTATGTTCGAATGAGAGAGGAGTGCCGTTGTTTTCAAGTAATCGATACAAGGGGGTTTATGAAAGACCACACGGACCCACATGTAAAACCAACTCGATACCTGGCAGCTCTGTGATGCAGTTGCTACAAGGCTACAAGCAGCTACATTTCGAAGATCGACACTGCATAGATGTAGTGTCGAGTACGAGCGTCCGTACCAGCCCGACATTCCTTGATTTACATTCTGTGTTTACGAAAATTGTATACTCCAATCATTGGCTCTTCGTCATTTGTTTCTTCGACTGACTTATTCTATGTGACCATTACACTTCGAAGTGTGTTTTTTTTTTCTCTGTAAATCTGTATCTATTACAAGACATAATTAGCAATGACTTATGGTGACTCTGCTCATATTATTAAAAGCGAGGCAAAGTGCTTCTGTCGTGGATGTCATGGTATAAGTACTCGTATATAGTTAGGATTTATGATATAGTAGCTATTGCTAGCGGCCTCACCCCCTACAACTCAAAAATTATCCCACGGGAACATAAAATCAAGATAAAAACTATGTCCTATGTCTTAATCCAGGTTATAAACTATCTGTGTACTAAATTTCAGCCAAATCCGTTCAGTGGTTTTTGCGTGAAAGAGTAACAACCAAACTATACACACATACACACATACATTCTCACAAACTTTCGTATTTATAATATTAGTAGGACAATACTTTCATAAACCTAGGAGCAATTCAAGGAGTTTACATTCTATAACCAAACCTTTTCATATATATCTCAAGTTTTCAGGATCACCTCGTTCTGAAATTCATCCGTCAGAGACTCCAGACTGAGGCTGTTCTCATAGCACAACGAACGTTTTAAATGTTTAAAACAGCAGTAGAATGTAATTCAACTTAACAAACTGACTTCGTTTGATAAATGACTAGAACTTGACTTCTTAACTGTACTTGAGTCAGCAGTATGGTATTTTGGCCTCTTGTTTCAAAGCCAGCGCGATGTAATATTGCCTATAGCTTAATCTCATGAGCCATACTTTTTTTTTTTTTTTTTTTTAGGTGGTAAAATCATCAAATGAGTCCTCCCACCCTGGGTGGGGCGGAAGGGACTGTCAGACTCTTACTGACTAAAATCCACCCGTGTTCCTTCGGATGCCCTGTACGTTCCGGGGCCGCGGTAACCTGGGTTAAGAAAAAACCCGCGACCCCAGCAGGCATTTGGCGCGAAACACGACGCGCCACCAACCCGGGCTTGGTCCTCAGTCGGACGGCGAGCCACCCATTACTCACCGTCCGCAAGCCCGCTCCGCCGCTGTGCCCTCTGCTGATCAGAGGGACACGCGTTGGAGCGTCCACACGACAGGCTATTCGCATACGGGCAAAGAGACTCCTTAGGCACAGAGTGCCTGAAGAAGAGTTTTTGCCCGCATCCCAGGGTGCACCGGCCCGAAAAACTGGTCTTCCCCCCGGACGTATCCGAGAGGGAACTCCAGTCCACGGGCGCACGTGGAGGTTTCCTGCCTTAGCACCCCTCATGAGCCATACTTATAAACAAAAACTCTTCAGCTTTATGATATTATAAATATAGATTACTGTGATCAATTATATTGATACGTTAGAGGGCGCTGGCTGCGTGTGACGTACGTTCTAACACTTTTCGATCGTATAGCGCCACGGAAGTATGGAGCTTGAGAAACGTACATGACAAGATGAGCTCAACATTAATTCTGCCTGCAAATAATTGTCCTGGCTTTATTATATTAGTAATAAACGTCAGGGAAATGTATCAAGCCTCCAATTAAAAACATAATATTTTATTACGAACAATACCAACTTCATAAAATCAGTAGGTAACTATGATCAATTTTTATCTGCCGGGGGAGACCGTGGATTTAATCAGTACAAATCTGACAGTCCCTTCTGTCCTGCCCTAGATGAAAGGACTCATTTGATAATTTTACCACGAAAAAAAAAGTATGATCAATTTTCCTGCTGTTAGTTCACAAGTGAAAGAGTCTGAATTAAAAGGAGTCCTCGCCGCGGTTAGTACGTAATGTGAGCTCGTTACTCTGCTCACCCGCTCTCCGTAGGGGGTCGTTAGTATGCACGCATCGCTCCACAGTTACGAGCGCAAAGTTTTTAACGATAGCTGCCGAGTTCACCGGCTACGTCTTAGTAATTTGCTTGTTCGCAATGCGCCGTGTAAACACAGTGAGCTGACTTGTAAAACCTAACGAGTGACAATTTGTGCTAATACAGTAAAGCCTGAATATCAAAACGCCAGATTTTTCCGAAGGATTGTACATTTGGATAGGTTTAACCTGCTTAAGGCGGGATTGCAAACATTTTTGTAAATTATTTTAGTTCTGGGGAAGGTACTCTTTTTTTAGCGCAGAGACTTTTTTAATAGTTTATATATTAGATGTTTTATATAATTACTTTTAATCAATAATGGGTATATTTTAAGTTATCAACATACACCCGACGTCAAGATGTATTTACATTTAAATGTAACTTTGTTCTGATGAAGGTACTATTTTTTTTAAACCCAGGTACTAAGTAGTTCTATTTTGGTACATTTTTTTCGTTTTTTTGGTAGGTATTTATTAGGATATAGGTATCTATTAGGATTTGATTGGTTGAGGTACACCCGCCATTTTGACTCTCACTACTATTAATTTTTATAATATCAAAATGCTAATATTTTTCGAAGGATTGTATACTTACATAGCTTAAACCTGCATGTAGCGATATGTAAGGGGTCCAAACATAAAATATCATCCGTGAACAAAACTTAACTTCATCATCGAAAAAAACCCAGAGCCGATTTACTTCGTCCTCGTTCCTACCACAAAAAAACAACTTAAATTATCTAACAAGACAATAACCTGAACCTGCTTACCACAAGCCTGCCTGTACGCAATTGTTCTCATAAATTGTTTCCTCAGGTACTTCCATAACTTGCGTATGATAAGATGCTCAAGTTTTTTCCTTCTCAGCGCGATATTCCGCGCTGTGTGAGATAACTTGTGTTGTTTATGATGTCCCGATGTTTTCGTCGAGTGTTTGCGCGCCTTTGTTTGTTCCCGGCTTGAGACTGTGCAAGTGGACCGACACTCGACAGGCTCGTGAACTCCTCATAAACTTTATATCATTATTCTTCACAAGGTTTTTATTTTTGTTACTGTTAGCTTGCATCATTCAATCGCTGGGCAAGGCATTTTTACTTGTGATTATCCTTCAGTAGCGATGATCATAGCTCTCTCTCTCTAGCTCGAGAAGTAGTACTTGACCCATTTACTGAACAGAAAACGGATGATAACATCAATACATCATATAAAACATGTATAAAAATCGTTATAATTCAGTTACACCGTTATTACAAAAAGCAGTTTAATTTTCAGACTACTTTTGGAAACTTCTCGTACATTTTCATTTAATTGTAGGCGTCGCGTCGGTCGTCCGGTAAACTTTCGTACTCTCCGTCGCCAAGCGTTTTAATATTAAAACATAATATTTATTCTGCGAGGAAGAAAAGGTCATGTTTTTATTACAGGCAGACAGAAAGCGGCTAATATGATGAAACGTTTTATTATTGAATAGGTCGCGTTTCGATATGAATGTCGTCATTAGTTAATTATAAGGTGTTGACTGGCGGCGTGCCGGCGTACCGTGGCGTGTTGAATAGTACGCGATACTGTGTCAGTAGGGCACAGCGCGTCGTGCCCGCACACAGCGCCTCACACGGGGTACACGAGTATAACATATACGCCGAAGTTCCATAGGCTGATTACTTCGTAAATACAATTCTATTCACACAGAATCCATACTGAGCCACATTTTGTTAAATTCGAGGGTATGAGGAACATGTTGTAAGGTTCTCCGATATTCAGAGTATGGTAGTCCAAACTGACGAGTGTTGTGCTTGTGCGGTAGAAACTGAATTGATTACTTACGAATTATTATCATAAGTTTTGACTAAAGTTTTGTTTTAGATGATTTTTTGAGGAAAGAAAAATTTCCGATTGCAAGGGGCATTCGAACCCGCGTCTTTTGGATAGGTACTCCAGACGCCTTAACCAACCGACTAGGCCATCGCAATCCACACTTGCAAGCAGAAATTCTGTATTTCTCGTTTTTGAAACGCTTTGTAGTAGCTTGGCGCCATCACTTGGATTTGTGTTTAACTAACTTCCATCACAACACGTTGACATTACAGCCAAATCGATGTTGTTTAATGAGATGATTTTTTGAGGAAAGAAAAAAAAATCCTTTCCTCAAAAAATCATCTTTACGAATAATGCGATACGAATTAATGCGTTTAAAAATAATTAATTTTGTTTTAGAGATGGTGAGGGAGCATTGTGTAGATGACTTCTTGGCTTAGATTTTCAACTGGTCCTAAACACAAATATAAATGTGAACAAAATGGCTCAGAGTTAACTTTCTGCAGGTAGTCGACATGTGGCGAGGGTTGCGGAGGGCTGGAGCCGCGGCGCTGCGGGGAATATAAAGCCTCTCGAAGGGTAGCCTCGCCCTCTCCCGCCCCCGCCCGCGCACACCCCCGCACCTTTTGAACAATTTGTTTCACAAGCTAATTATTTCGTATAGTTTTTACAAGTTATGATTTTAATTGAAAAGTTACCTTTGCTCGATAATAATCAGAAAGGGTTATTTTTAGTTCAAGGACACAATACAGACATGTTTCCTTTCCGTTTTGTAAAGGTTAAGACGTAAGTAATTTATACACATATGAATATTTTATAGCACCCACGTAGAGCCACGTACGAAAGAGGCTTTTATTGAGCCAATACAAATTGAATGTCTGTATATTACGTAAAACTGTGCTCTCTACGGTGACGTCGGTCGGCACCGGCCACCGAGTGATTGTATCAGTCGCCATCATAGTGTCAGCATCATGACTTCTTTCCACTAGTAGCTACAGCAATTAATTTATAGTATAAAAATGTCTCTATGTATTGATAAGGCCAGGGCGGCGAGTAAAGGGCGACTCGCTGTATGACCATGGACTATGCTCGGTTCGACGGCGCGTTGTGTCTTACGCGCGCCTCAAAGAGTATCATCATCATGACGGAGCCCCTCTACAGAGGGCCAAAGCCTGTAGGGGTCGCAGGACTAACGAATTACCGTGACCCTGGAACGTAAAGGGATATTGACTAACACCGTGGACTTTAGTCAGTACGAGTCTGACAGTCCTTCCCGCTCTGCCCTGGGTGAGAGGACTCATTTGATGATTTTACCACGATAAAAAAAACCTGCCATCATACAGTACCTGCATCAACACTATGGTTAAGGCTGTAGGAGAGTCTTAAGACCATTATCCTGTTCCTTTATTATACTACAGAGACGCGGGACGAATCATTAAGGACGCTAATCTGGTACACGGCACGAAAAGGGGAGAATTGGGGGACCCTGTTGTGTGGAACATTTTGAATAAGGCGCTCTGTAGGGACCGGAGCCGCGCTCATTACTGACCCGGTGCGACTAAGGTTACCAACCGAACTCTAAAATAGAGTATTGTACTCTATATCATGTAGGCGTACTACTCTCGCTAAACTACTCTTTTTCAAACAATGTTTACTATACTAGTACCAGTCATGTAATATTATGCAAAACCATGTATATAAACAAAAAAGTCGACCATTTACTGTTAAAATGATGATATCCCCAATTCCCCGAGCCAAATTCGGACGTTCCTCCAGTCATCATCATCTGCCTAGCCTTTTCACAACTATATTGGGGTCAGACTTTAGAGCTTCTGACTAACAGTAACGACTGTCAAAACTAATAGCTCTTAATCTATTTATAAAAGAGTTAGAATGTTTGGAGTACATTTTAAAACAATAAAAATTGCTATGTGCTGCAAGAAGTACAAAAGAATACCTATCTTTTTAAAAAAATATTAAAAAAATAATACTCTTTTTTGGAAATCCGTACTCTTTATTTACCTCGTTTGAAATCGAAAATACTCTATTTCTTCTGATAAAAGTTGGTAACCCTAGGTGCGGCCCGCCGACGCCGGCACGAACCGGACCGGTTTGCTCTTGTGCTTCCAAACTTTTTAGTACTCAGGTAGCAGAACTTAGGTGTTGTTATCCTCCCCCCAAATTGAGCGTAAAGTTAAACATACTTAACATTCTCTACATTTACCTAAACGATCGTGTAATTCCTAATTTCATTTCTTTTTCGTTTATACAGTGTACTTGGTTTCATGTTGTTCATACTTTTAGAGTACTTATAATAAACAAGTACTCATTTTTATATCCAGCACCCCGCGAACATCGGCCGGTTTAGTTTTTTGGCTAAAAAAAGTAAAATAGCCACCATTTGAGTGGTGTTAAATAAGTAAATAAAAAAAAAACTGGCCAAGTTTGAGTAGGATTCGCGCACGAATGAGTCCTCTTAAATATTTATTTGTGTGATTTTTAGTACTTGTTGTTATAGTTTCAACAAAAATATATCGATACCTCCTAAGTATAATGAGTCAACTGACATTATAGTAATTTTACAGGAGAGCGATTTGAAGGCAAATCGTTTATATTTTAATGAAATCAAATTAATTCGAAGTAAAGTAAATGTTTTTTTAATTAAAATTGTAAGCTCTTCCTTTGGTATAAAATGATTTTGCTGATTTTTGTTTTTAAATGACATTTTATGTACATGACTGGGTATACGCCGGCGGGACTCAATAGTGAAATGGTTTAACTACCAGTTATATTCATGTACGTTGACCATCAAAATCTATCGTTTACACCAAAATCACATGAAATATGATGGTCGTTTTATTGATATAATTTTACTTTTGTTTGTTTTCGGGGTTTTCTGTCTCGCTTAATAATAAAATGTTGAAATTATATCACTTGACTCATTATACTAGGAAAGTTCTTAGTAATGTTAACATTTGAAACCTCAACGTATACTGGACCAACTTAGTTTACCGAGGTTTTTTTTTTAGTATTTTTTTTGTAATACTTTACGATTTGTGGGATTAATAAAAGCTAGGAAGAAGAACAAGAATCGTAAACCAAAAAACAACACATTTAGAAGAATCACAATGTATTTTTCGCCATAATTAAGTACCTAGGACTATATTTTTAACAAAATAGCTTTACTAAAAGCTATACAACGTAAATAAATTACTATTAAAAAAATATCAATGTTCCATCATAGTTACATAAAAAAAACCCCCGACATAAAAACCTGAATACTTTATAAAAGTAACGTAAGTTTAAGTCACTTTTCAAAGGGATCTTGGTTTTTATTTCAGGGGGCTTTTTGAAATTTTTATTTAATTTTATTTCATACTTTTTATAGGTACATACTTATTATATATCATTTTATGTTGGGCAGTTACAGCACATAAGTTGCAAGAGACGACAGTTGAAAATACTGTGGATTACCTAGGCAAAAGTACTTTCGCAAAAGGCCAAGCCTATGTAGAATAGCCTATGTAGTAGTAGCCATAAGTGGAGTAAAAACCTTGGATGGTGTAGCAATTTATGAGCTCGGCCAAAGGAAATTATTTAATAGCCCACATGACAAATAATCTTTAGCAGAATTGAAAAGACAAATTACATATAAAATGAAGCTAAGAAAACTCTCAATTAAGTCATCAATATTCCCTTTAAGTACGCTTTCATATGAGACCCCACTCGTGTATATTTGCAGACATTTGGTTATTTTTCCCCACTTTTACCCCCACAACTCGGCAGAACCGATTTTGATCAAACACATCTAAGAACACTCTCACGTAAATCACCTTTATTAAAAAAAAAACTTAACTGAAATCGCCGACAGACATGTCGGCGATTTCAGTTAAGTTTTTTTTTTTTTTTCATCAAACTCGTAATACCCCTCTTTTTCTGTCAGGGTTTAATGTACTGACTAAAATCCACGATGTCCTTTAATTGCCCTTTACGTTCCAGGTCACGGTATTCGTTAGTCCCGCGACAACAAACGATGCTAAGAACACTCTCGATTAAGTCATCTATATTCCCTTTCAGTGCGCTTTCATTTAAGACCACACTCCAGTTTTTTTGCAAACCCTCGGTTACCGCTCCCCACTTTCACCCCCACAACTTTTAAACGGCTCAACCGATTTTCATCAAATATGTCTAAGAACACTCGCTGAATTACGTGCGAGTGTAATTCAAGAGAAAAAAAAAAACTAAATTGAAATCGCTTCATCAGGTCGTATGGTGCTACAAACAGACAAACAGACAGACACGTCAAACTTATAACACCTTATATGACATCCACGATATAATTATTAAATACGAATAATAATAGGTAACTTTACGAAACAGGATTATTACCTATAATTGCGTGTGCACTCGCCGCCAATCATCGTATACTGAGCCGAAATAAACTTGTATTGATGCGCGCCCCGCGTACACTGGTATAACTTTATTTAGATCAGTTTACAATGAACGATTGTAACTGATGTTGAAATTGATTTAGTATACGTGAAATTATCTCGGTAATTATTGTACTTTTTAATTTTTTTTTAACACAAACTTGAAGATCACTATTTATAAAGTTCATTTATGTAAAAAAGTAAAAATACCTAAATTTGTTAGTTGACTCAGTATACTTAGGAGGTATCGATATCATCTGTGAAAATCTCAACTGTTTAACTAGCATGGTTTATGAGCTACAGCCTGGTGACAGACGGACAGTCTTATTCTTACCCTTTGGGTATGAAACTCTGAAAACTAAGTCCCTTTAAAGTCTCCGAAATCGGGTTCAAAACAAACTGTATACACCTACCCTACCTGGGTATATACCTACTTACAGACTAGAAAGAAGGAACCACACCGATTACATTTAAAGTAGATAGCAGCGAGGTGAACATTATCGCCTGGAATAAACTCAGTTGTAGACTCAACATTCATGTCGTTCTAACATGTTTAGTTTAGTGTTTACAGCTATTGGTAATTCATTCTGATTTCATGTTGCAGTTATAAACTTTCTCCTTAAAAATACGTCGATCTCCTTTACACATGAGCAAGAATCTTTTCACTCCACTCATAATATGAATAGAAAATATTTCTATGTCAGCGCACACGTAACCGTTGGGGTTTGCAACTGACCGGGTTCCACCGCTGCACCGTTTAGAACGTTCACATCGAACCGCGCAAGCTTTATTCGAAACGGAGCGGCGCACAGTGGGCTGGGATTACAAAGTTGGGTCTTAAGGACTAAAATGTATTTTTTTAGTATCTAGACATAAATTTAAAAAGTTTTTACTCTTTGACTTTTTTTAATTGGACTCGTACTTTCGGAGATATAGCCATATCAAATTTGTATGAAGAATCATGAAATTTAAGTTTAGCAAATTAATTTTAAATTGAAAATAATATATACTAAACGACCTGAAGTACTTCAATACTTACTTAGTACTTTAAATAAATAAAAAATGAAAACCGTTTTGTGAATTAGCGCCTAAACAGAAAAAAAGACGAGCAAAAACTTTCATTTATCTTCGGACGAAATAAAATATGCATATTTTGAGCAGTTGAAAGCGGATGGAAATGAAGAGATTGCTAAAATACTAGAACATTTACTTAAGAATCCCCAAGATAGAAAGTTAAGAAGTGCATATCTGTCAAAGAAACAAAATCTGTATTTTCTCCGGATGAGGCTTTAGGATTATTTTTATCACTTAAGCTGACCAAGTGGCAATACAATACTTTAAGAAAAAGTGTTAACGAGAATAACGGTAATATATTTCCATCTTATTATCAAGTGCAACATGCGAAACAGGAATGCTATCCACCAAAAGATGCTATTACAGTGACGGACACCTCAGCCAAAATAAAGTTACAAGCTCTATTGGATATAACGACAAGAAGAACAATGTCGTCATTCGTCATAGATAGTGGTTGTAAAGAATTTACACTAATCAGTAAGTGGGATTTTGACGGTGCTTCAAATCAAGCCAATTTCAAACAAAAAGTGCAAACAAACGATACAAGCATATTTATGGGAAGTTTAGTGCCAATAAAATTAATGTGCGGCGAACAAGTTATCTGGAAAAACGATTCACCAAATTCATCATACTGCTGTCGTCCAATCTTTTTCGAATTTGTGAAAGAAAATAAAATAACAGTTTTGCGTGAGAAAAGTGCTATTGAGGAAGAGATTGTTAATTTAGTAAAAACAGAAGTTGGAGAAATAAAGATTTCACACTCTTTATTAATGATAATGATAGACGGAATAGCAACATCAATTTTATGTGATACTTCATCTCAGAGATGCGACATTTGTAAAGCCACTCCAACTGAGATGAATAATTTGCCCTTAATTGCATCAAAACCGACTGATCCAGATCTCTGTAAATACGGATTGTCATCATTGCATATCTGGATACGAATGATGGAATGCATTCTGCATATAGCTTACAGATTAACGATAAAGACATGGACAGTAAAGGGAGACAACAAGTGCATCATGGAAAGCAGAAAGAAAAATCTACAAGATGCTTTTATAAATAGAATGGGACTTCTGATAGATGTTGTCAAACAATGGCACGGCTCCACGAATGACGGAAATACTGCTAATAGATTTTTTGCAAACCTAAACGTGACTGCTGATATAACTGGTGTTAGTGAAGACTTAATTAGTAGGTTTGCAACCATTTTAGAGGCAATTTCATCAGGTTACCACATTGACACAGTCAAATTTCACGAATATGCTCAAGTGACCATGCGACTGTATTTGAAATTATATGGCTGGTATTATATGCCTTCAAGTGTTCATAAAGTTCTTATGCATGGTGCAGCTATTATTGAAAGTTTTGGTCTAATACACATGGACAGCTATCTGAAGAAGCTGCTGAAGCTAGAAATAAAGACTTTCGTAGGTACCGCCAACACCATTCCAGGAAATGCAGTAGAAAAACTACAAATGAAGACATTTTAAATAATTTGTTGACCAGCTCTGATCCACTCATCTCAGCAAAACGCCACAAACTTCGCAGAAAACATAAAACTTTGTCAGAAGAGACTTAAAGTTTATTAATAATTGAACAAACGGAAACATTTGATGATGACGAAAACGAAAATTTTGCATTCGTTAATATGGATACTCTTGATAGTGATTAAATTAAAAAAGTGCAGTGACCAGTACCTGATTGTGATTTTTACTTGTTTTATTAATCCTTAGTGGATTAGGCCTAACGGGGAGACCACTACATAAAAAAAAACGCGTCTGGTTCTTAACCTCTATGGTGGTGTGGAATAGAGAACAAAATTTGAAATTGCGACCAAATCGCAGAAAATCGCAACCCGAGCGTAGGTGCTAAAATAGGACAAAAATACGTACTATACATTCGTAAAGTCCATTTTTTGAGAAAATTTGAGAATTTCTAGATTTTCAGGTTTTTTTGTTTTGCTTCATACAAAAATTACTTTGGTTATTAATAACTCCGAAAATACTCAAGTTATCTAAACGACCCTCAGATAATAAATTACTTATAATCAATAGATAAATCGAAAACACTATTTAAAATTTCAGAAAAAGAAACTTTTTTTTTTAAACGCTAAGTCTTCTACCGGCCCGTTTCAGCCCACTGTGCGGCGCGGACCGCCAAGAGGCATATTGTATGTAGATAGTTCCAGAAACCTATTGCATTAAAGTGCGCCAACATACCTCTGATATTACACAAATACTCCAGTACAGTACGAGAGAGCTTCTCAGACGTAACTATTTGTTTTCACTCGAGAACAGGCTTTTTCTTTGTGTACTCGTAACTGCTAACTACAACATTGGATGGCGGGACTCACTCGCATGGTCTCACCTCTACTATGTAGTGGTGTTAGTGTAACTGCGAGCACTGCTTGACCTCGATTGTTTCACTCACTAATACAATTTGCTCGAGATTGTGGCCGCGAGAGCTGCTTCCAGTTAAAACAATTGGATATCTACCGCTGTACTCTAGATAAGCTTACTGTTATTTAAAATTTATTTTTAAACATTTTGAAGGAATAGAAGGACAGGTGAGTGTGTTTCTGTTTCTGGCATACTCGTAGTTTGCTCTCGGGTTATTAGTTGCCCTGTTAGAAATGTCCTCATTCCACTTTAAATTTTCAATTTAGGCTTTGCTCCAAATTAATATCTAAAACCCCAATAACACTGCGCTGCAGAGCATAAAACTAATTTGAACAACCATCGCAAACAAGCGAAACGAGCGCTGTCTGTGATAACACCGACGAGTTCATATTGATTCGAGTGCAAATTGAATCTGACGTCACAAAACTGATTCCATTATCAAACATTATATCAGGTATTAATGGATTGGTGCGCCGCAGCGCTGCATAGCGTGCACTCTAAAACGTAGCTATGAAGCGCTGTTTGCGCTAGATCCCAATGGGAACAGACGCGGTGCGTCGCGTCGATGCGCTCGCGGTAATGTTTGCATTCCGTGCAGATATGAATGCCGAGTTCTGTGACACGTCTTATTTACACAGGACACGTCGAAGGCTACCAAACAGAAGGACCACTCTTAAAACTATGCCGTCACCGACCAGCAACGAGAAGTTATCTCATTGTGCGCAACTCTGAGACGCTGAAAACTGTACGAGTAGCATAGCACACACCTTTACCAAACTCGTCATGACTATCTATCATTGATGCCTTGCTGCACAATTTGTTTGGGAGGAGACAATCAAGTGCGCCTTCTGCAGCGGCTGCTAGCTCAGAGGTTGTCACAATGCGCTCCGCCTAGCGCGGCTCCTCCGGAATACGTAAGTTCGTTTGCCTTAAAATATTCGCATGTTGGGCGCAGCGGTGGCGCACGGCGTGGGTATTACTGAACATCTTCGATCGCTATTCGATGGCGGCGTGATATTAACGACACTTTTACGACATTATGAATACAGTTGGCGCTAGCATGGACGAGCCCGTCCGCACTATACATCAACCTGCTCGTAGCAGTTTTAACCAGTTCCAACCGGTTCCAGGCAGTTCGCGGCACACGTGACCCCCACACTAACTCGCATATTTTCTCAACTGTTTTATAAATTCATAGATTTATGAGGTCGAGCAGAGAAATGTTGCGTGGAGGCGTAATGGGAGCTTTATGTTGGCTCCGGCCGAGAAACTGCCGAAATATGGACATTTGAGAACATTCTGTATGAATTCATCATGCGACTGTACGTACCGGGCAGCTCGCTGAACACGAGTGTCGCTGTCAGACTCTTACCATGGCAGCCAGAGCGGCTAAATTGATGTTACAATCACGCTTGTAAGGTAATATCTGTAAGTATCTAACACAAGATTGATTTGACGTACAAGTCAGAATCAACCTGAGTTTTGTAGTATTATGATGAATTTATGTAGGAAATAATTGTGTTTTATTACAAAATTATTAAAATAGAAAACAAATCCGCACTGCCTAAAAAAATGCCCTGTAAAGTATTGTGAAAACATGTAAGACAAGTCACTGCTTACTCATTATCAATAGCGGGATATGTTTGAATAGAAATTGGTTGTATGATGTAACAATATTCTTTAATAGGATAATAAGATTTTAATCTAGAATATAAAATACAATTTAGGATAATATAAAACACAGTTCAGCACTTCACAGTTCACAGTAGTACTCAGTTCAACGTTTAACACACACTGAAGGTTAGGCTTTAGAAGTAGCCTCAGCAGGTTAGGCCTCAGGAGGTGGACCTCAGTAGTGTCCTCATTAGGAGAGGACTCAGGAGTGACCTCAGTAGAAGTCCCAGGAGTGACCACAGTATGAGAAGTCCCAGGAGTGACCGCAGTAGGAGAGGTCCCCGGAGTGACCGCAGCAGGAGAGGTTCCAAGAGTGACCTCAGTAGGAGAGGTACCAAGAGTGACCTCAGTAGGATAGATTACAAGAGTGACCTCACAGGAGTGACTCAGAGGGTAAGAGGAGATCCCTCAGTTGAGTGACTTAGAGGGTTGTATAGAAGTTTGAGATCGAGTCCAAGCTGTTGACCATTCAACAATCTGAGATAGAGAGAACCAGGTCCTCTGACGGCCTCCGCTTTTATATCCGTCAGATTGTTTTCGTAATTTCTTTTTTTCTCTTTTCAAATATTAGTTTCATCAAAGGTTTGGGCATATCAGACCAAGGAGGTCTGCGTGCGTTTACATAATGTAAAATTTAGATTTAAGTTATTACAAACATAATTATAAAAATAGAAAATACAATGTTTCTGTGAAATCAATTAGATAAAATAATTTAATTATATAAAGCAAAAGCAACATCATAAACAAGAAACTCATAGACTAAGCCGGACAGAAAAATAAAAAGTAACTGACAGTTTCATATTTGACAAAAGTGTCACAACAAAATGATCAAGTAATATATTTTATTAATAAAAGGATGATAAATAAGATAAAAGGATGAAATGGATGACGTAAGTATACATAAATACTATAATGAATGTCTGAAATAGTGCAGTTTCATAGTGAGTCGGTGCCGGGCGGACTGAGGGGGGGAGAGGGGGGGAGGGCGGTGCCGGCCGGTGATCGAAATCTCTCTTCCATTGCCAGTGAAGCTTTGTAATCTTGCAGCAGTTTTTGGCAAGAGATTCAGCGTTTCAGAATTCAGCGCAGGTGAATCTCAACCTTATGATTTGGGAGTACAGTTGATGTTTGGTTGGTTCTGGAGGCTGTTGGAAGGGGCAGCGGCGCCGTTAGTCAGGTCGTCGGCGTCGGGTCATGCAGTAGGTCGCAACAGAGAGTCCACTCTGTACCAGACTTTACTGCTTACTCAATGGTTATAAGGTAAGACGTCGATTTTTATTTTTATCCCCTCTCAGTCTAGTGAACGAGTTTTACTAAAAGCTGGTGGGGAGCCTTATCTTTGTGGCATTTGTAAAATAGATTTCATAATAATGCAAAAATATGCGTCACAATTACTTACAGGCAACTCTCAAACAAAGCTCTTGAGTTCGTAATTATTTTGTTTGCAGTCCTCTCGACGTAATTTCTGTTTGTTTAAGGCTTTACGCAGGAAAACGTTATCTCAAAAATTGGAAATCTTTTGACAAGCTTCTCGTGAAAGTAATTACGAAAGTATATTTTTCAAACTTCTAATAAATTATATCTACGAGTATCTTACTATCTTATTTTACTTCTCATCTTACTAAATAAATATTAAAATGCAAAAGTTTGTGAAAATTGATGAAGGTTTGTTACTCTGCAATATTACAGTATTGCATTAGTTAACGGATTTGGATACAATTTGGTAGATGGAGTGTAATAGTACAACCTAAATTAACAAATATAATAGTTTTTATCTCAATTTTATCTTCTCGCGACATAATTTTCGAATTGCAGGAAGCGACGCCGTTGACAGCAACTAGTATAACGTAATTATGAAATGTTATGCTGTTATTAATGAATAGTCGAGCTTCTCATACAAGTGCGTGTAATGCAAGTAGAATGTGCTCGTTACTGACGGCGGCTCGAGGCGCGGCACGAGCGCTAGGCGAGGGCGCTGCGACTGGCATTCGATTACTACTCGAACGTTGCAAACACATAATTATGTTTGCATAGATAACTTTGAGTGCAAGTCGCCGCTACACGCGCGGAACGCTACTGGATTATTTCATGGAAAATGGAAAGCAATACAGCATCACTGTCTGTTCGGGTCAATCACCGAACAATAAGAACATGTCAGCGTAATTGCGACACCGCGCTATATGCATTGAATATTTTATGTATCACCTGAGTAAAATAGTTAGTACGCTTTCGGATAGCATATCGGGCGCGACTCAATCTCATCCTATTCACCTCATTAGTTTTAATTGTTATCCCATTTATAGTACTGAAATATATCCATCTTTACAATCTTCAATCTTAGTATAACTTAATCTCACCCTAACCCCGAACATTGGTCCTTCGAGCTTATTATAGCGGGACCGACGCGTGTGCATTAGTGTATTTCGTGTGTATCCAGTTATCCACTAACTGTACGGTGTGAGTGTCTCGCTTGAAACTTGTAACCAGACCCTGGTGAACAGAATTGAGTGAATCAAACCTTTCATCATCCTACTGATCCTGTTAAACCGGGTTTTTTACGAGAGCATCGCATCATCTCATCGCGCTGCTACTCCAGGTTTGTTCTTGCAGCCATCGCAAGGACATTTGATCTCCAAAGAAGCCTGCAGTACAAGTAAGGTCTCTTTTTTATCCCTATAATGTCGAAAATGGAAGACATTTTATCAACCCAACATCAACTGATCGAAGCCATAAATGGGCTCTTCACCAATTTCAAGAAGGATGGTGCAGAGCGCAAGACCTCGGACTACCTACGTCGTCGATTAGCTACCTTGGAACAATACTTTACAGAGTTCCATAATAATCATATGACTTTGTTATCTTTTGGTGATAAATCTCATACATATTTCAGTACTAATCAATACGATCAAATGACTGAAAAATATAACAACATTAAGTCTACTATTCAGAACTATATCCCTCACGCAAACAGACCGCAAACCTCTGAATTGAAACCTCCTACATTCCAACCTACTGTGGAATCTCAATCTTTAAACCTCGCATCCCAAGCTGCTTCTAAAACTCCTGTTCTTGAAGAGAGTAGAGCCGAAATTCTCTTAAAAAAGCAAGCTACCAACTTTAAGGCGTTTTTAAGAACATCTTCCAACATCGACCTTGATCTCGTTACGGAAAAATGGGAGTTCGAAGACCTCCTGAAGACGATACAATCTCGTTGGGCGGCTATTGACTCGCTTCATTGGGAGCTAGACAACGAGTGTGGCGAATCGAATCCCGAGTACGAAGAACAATTTACTCATTACGAGAAATATTATAACAAAATCAAGAAAGACATAAATAAAAAAAATGTGGTCCGTAGCGCATATTGAAAAATCTACTCCTAAAATGGAGATAGCTGCCTTTGAGGGAAACTACAACAAGTGGATTTCGTTCAAAGATCTTTTTACCGAAGCAGTGCACAATAACCCCTCTTTGTCGAATGCACAAAAGATGCAGTTTTTAAAGAGTAAGGTGAAAGGTGAACCCGAAAAATTAATCCAACATCTCCAAATTAGCTCCGACAATTATCTAGTGTGCTGGAATATCCTTAATCATCGTTACAATAATAAACGACTAATCTTTACATCTCATCTTAACAACATCATGAATATCCCTGCAAACCAGCAACAGTCGGCAAATCATATAAAACGCATTCACGACACTACGTACGAGAGCGTAAATGCTATCAAGAACCTTGGAGTCGATGTGACTTCCTGGGATCCCTTCCTCGTATGTATATTGTCCCAAAAACTGGACTCGGATACATATGAGGATTATCTACAAGCCTTAAAATCCCCGCGAGAGTTGCCCGTCTTAGAAGATTTCCTTAATTTTCTAGAAACTAAATTTATGATGCTGGAAACTTCACGAAAGAAGCTTGAAAACTTCACGCAGAAATCATCTTTATCTCAATCCAACAACAATAACAAACCATCTTTTTCAAAAGGTTCCAATTATAGCCGAAATTATAACAATCCCAAAACGAATTACTCAACAAACCAAGTTTCACAATCGTCAAAGTCCAAACGCAAAAATAACTATCGCAAGCAATGCCCTATTTGCAGTTCCGACGATCATCGAATTCATGCATGTCAAAACTTAATAGAATTGCAACCTCATGAACGGAAAAATATTATCGCTAAATTGAATCTTTGCATTAATTGCTTGCATTACCACGAAGGTAAAAAATGCCTTTCCGAAATAAGATGCAAAGAATGCAATAAAGACCACAATACCATTTTGCATGAAGCATTTACGTCACATCGGTCTGGGCCAAATACAGCCACGATTACAAAATCGCCATCCCAGCAGCAAGAACGAAACACAGTCGCATCGCTTCTTAAAGAACCCTCAGAAATTTTGCTTGCAACAGCAATAATTAACGTACAAGCAACGGACGGATCCTACCAAAAAATGAGAGTTCTTTTAGATCAAGGGTCACAGACATCCATTATTAAGGAAAGCGCAGCTCAGTTGCTAAGACTTCCGCGACGGAAATGCAACGGTTATATTTCTGGAATAGGAAATAAGGAGAACAACTGTAAGGGCAGGATTACCATTAAATGTTTATCGTTAGTCAGCGATTTTACCTTTGAAACGGACGTATATATAATGAACAGACTAATAAATAACTTACCCAGCTGTACCTTACCTAAACCAGACTGGCCTACTCTTAACCAAATAACTCTAGCAGATCCCGAATTCTACAAAAGTAGGCCAATCGACATCTTATTTGGGGCAGATATCTATTCCACTATCCTTATGGACGGTATTTGTCGATCAGAAGGAATGTTGCCCATAGCCCAACAAACTCAGTTGGGATGGATCCTTAGCGGCAACTACAAAACGTACCATTGCAATGTGATCTTAAATAATATCGAAGAGATTCAGCAATTTTGGGAAGTGGAGGACATACATGAACCTCCAGCGATATCAGAAGAAGATGAAAAATGCATCGAATTCTACCAATCTTCGACCTCAAGACGGCAAGATGGAAGCTACGTCGTGAAAATACCATTCAAAGAAAACTTTGAGGAAAATATTGGGGAGTCGAAAACAAAATCGATTGCTCAATTCTTCCAATTAGAGCGGAAATTAAGTAAACAGCCAGCTGTGGCACGTGACTATAAAACGTTTATTTCTGAATACCTAGAGCTCGGACATATGACACGCGTTGCGCCACACTTACAGCCGGACTGCTACTTATCGCACCATTGCGTCCAACGATCTGAGTCAGCAACTACTAAACTGCGAGTTGTCTTCAATGCCTCAGCAAAAACCTCAAGCGGTTACAGCCTCAATGATCTTATGTGCCGAGGACCCAATTTACAACAAGATCTTCAGAGCCTTATCTTAAAATGGAGACAATTTAGATACGCTTTTACAGCAGATATAGAAAAGATGTTTCGCAAAATCTGGTTGCATCCCGATGATCAGAAATATCAGAAAATTATCTGGCGGAACAATCAATCACAACCTTTAAAAGAATACCAGTTATCGACAGTTACCTATGGCACAAAAGCCGCACCTTTTTTAGCCATGATGACACTGAAGCAACTGGCCAACGATGAAAGGCCAAACTATCCGCATAGCTGCGCTCCTGACATCTTAGAGGACTCATTTTATATGGATGACCTCATGCATGGAGAACACTCAGCGGAAGCTGCAAAACAGCTCAAAGATGAGATGATTAACCTCCTCAAATCTGGAGGGTTTAATCTCAGAAAATGGCGATCAAACTTACCGGAAATAATAGATAGTTCTGATGCACCTCTGAAGGAAGACTTTGACTTTAAGCAACCGGAGTCAACCAAAACTTTAGGTCTTAGGTGGGAACCAAAAAATGATCTATTTGTCTTTCACCCTATAGAGTTTATCTCACAAGACATCCTTACAAAAAGACAATTCCTATCTCAGATATCGAAAATTTTCGACCCATTGGGCTGGCTAGCACCAGTCACAATAAAGCTCAAAATCTTGTTTCAAGAATTATGGAAATCAGACCTGAGTTGGGACCACCCTGTCCCTCAAGACATTGCGTTAGAATGGAATATGATTAAAACCGATCTATCTCACATATCTCAATTTAAAATTCCACGTTGGATTAAAACTCAGGATAAAGATACCATCGAACTACATGGATTTTGTGACGCTAGCACAAAAGCATACGCTTGCGTGGTGTATTGCAAAATACAAAGAGATAATGAAACCCACGTTACTCTCATTGCAGGGAAGTCAAAAGTAATACCGCTGAAAAAACCACAGTCCATCCCACGCTTGGAACTTTGCGGCGCCCTCTTGCTGTCAAAGCTTATGCAAAAAATAATCTTAGCCCTAAGAAGCTACAAGGTGCATGTTTATGGGTGGATTGATTCAACGGCCGCACTAGGTTGGTTAAGTGGCGAACCGGAGAAATGGAAACCTTTTGTTGCAAATCGAGTGAGGAGCATAACAGAAATAATCCCTAAAGATAACTGGAATTACGTAAAATCAAAGGAAAACCCCGCAGATTGCGCTAGTCGTAGTTTACCCGCTGCACAATTAGCCAATCACTCATTGTGGTGGCAAGGGCCGAACTGACTACCACAATATAACCCTAAAGAATCCCATAAGGTGCCGATTGATACAAGTGTTACTAGCCACGAAGAACTTAGGAAAAAAGAGAAAGTAAACACGGTCATAATTAACCCCAAAAATTCAATAGTAATTCACCTTTTAATAAAATATAGCACTTTAAGGAAAGTGACTCGAGTATTAGCCTACATCAACAAATTCATCGACATTGTTGTTTACAAGAAACAACGCACTAGTTTCCTTACTCTTCAAAATATAAAGACAGCAAGAGAAATGTTAATAAAGCACGTTCAGAATGAATATTTCCACGAAGAAGTATCGCGGTTGAAAAACAATGACCCACTAAATAAGAAAAGCCAGATTCTTAATCTCAATCCCATCCTGGACTCCAATCAAATACTCCGTGTCGGAGGTAGACTTAAACATTCGAATCTCGATCCCGAAATGAAACATCCCATCATAATACCGAATAAGTCGAAACTGGCAGATCTTATCATAGATGAATCCCACGAACTTGTATTTCACGGTGGAGTAAAAATGACAACTGGATTTATAAGGAGAAAATACTGGATTCTTGGAGGCAACAGAGTCACTAAGAAACGGTTAAGACTGTGTGTCAAATGTATAAGAAATAATCCCACACCACGACATCAAATCATGGGCGATCTACCTCCAGCGCGATTGATTCCTAACCAACCCTTTTACCACACTGGAGTAGATTATACCGGACACATCTTTATAAAGGCAAACAAAGGCCGTGGCATTAAAACCTGTAAAGGATACGTCGCAGTTTTTGTTTGCATGGTGACTAAAGCTGTACATTTAGAAATAGTCTCAGATCTCACTGCGTCAGCATTTATTGCCGCACTTCGACGAATGTCAGCTAGAAGAGGAGTTCCTGGCCACATCTACAGTGACCAGGGAACTAACTTCATAGGAGCCAACAAAATCTTAAAACAGGAGATGTCCGAAATCTCAAGCATCTTATCTGATCAAGAAGTAAGCTCGACAATCTCTGAAATGAATATTGAGTGGCACTTTAACGCCCCATCATGGCCATCTGCTGGCGGACTCTGGGAAGCTGCAGTTAAGAGCCTTAAACATCATCTCAAGCGGGTCGTGGGAGAGCAAAAACTAACCTACGAAGAATATATTACCCTGCTATCCCAACTCGAAGCCTGTTTGAACTCCAGACCACTGTGCCCTCTGACAGAAGATCCTGAGGATTTAGACTTCCTAACCCCGGCTCACTTTCTGGCAAGTGGCCCCAACTTAACGATTCTCGAGACAGAGCATGATCTCAGAACACGATGGCACCTGACGCAAAAAATATACCAAGATATATGGGTTAAGTGGAAGACTGACTACCTCTCGCAGCTTTCAACTAGGGCCAAATGGCGGCAGCACCAAAAGGATCTCAATCTTAACGACATCGTTATTATAAAAGACGACAACCTCCCACCAGGAAAATGGAGTCTAGGTCGCGTAGTAACGCTGCATCCTGGAAGTGATGGACACGTAAGGGTTGTCACACTTAAAACCAAAAACGGTCTACTAAAACGCCCAGTTGTAAAACTATCATTACTACCGACAAATAGTAATGATCAAGATTCAAATGCCCCAAAAGTTGATATTAAACTTCCAGCTACGAGGAATAAACGTCCCATCTCATTCTCAGCTATGGTTTTATCTTTGACATTATTTTTACTATCACTAATAAGCACCGCTCAAGCATCCTACAACCTCACCATGCTGACAAACAATAGTGTCTACTTCGACAAAATATCTAATATGCATTTAATTAGAGACGATTGGCATTTAATAGTCTATTATGACACAAAGCCTTATCAAGATGGAACGGCGGCATTATTAAAATATATCAAGTATCTTGAAACCTTATGCTCTACGATCAGAACACAAACACCTTGCGACGGCGTCATGTTACAACTCGAGCACGAGTTCGAAGAAATTAAACATTACGATAATATTGTCTTGATGAATGACTCATTTATGACTAATAAGAAACGGCGGAGACGCGGCTTGCTAGACGGAGTAGGCTACGTTGCAAATAGTTTATTCGGAGTGTTAGACCAACGATTTGCAGAAAAATATGAGAAGGATATTGATCTTTTAAAGCATAACGAAAACCATCTATACAACCTCTGGAAGAACCAAACGTCAGTCGTAGAAGCTGAATTTAATCTCATGAAAAGGATGGAAAATACTATGAACAAGCATCATAAATTAATTAATCAAAAGCTTAATTATCTCCAAGATTCTTATAAAAATCTCGCCCTGCAAGTGCAAAACGTAACTATGGTCACAGATTTCATAACTTCGGCTTTCACTGCCAACAACTTGCTGTATACCCTTCGAAGAATCCAGGACTCAATTTTGGATACAGTAACTGACATTTATAGTGGAAAATTAGATTTTCATTTAATATCCCCGAAGCAACTTAGATCAGAGCTAAGTATAATTTCCGCACAAATATCTGGAGACTTAGTAGTTCCTGTCGACAATTTTAACCTTAAAGATCTTTACAGCTTACTCAAAGTAAGAGCTAAATACTCTGGCAAATACCTAATTATAGAAATAAAAATACCCCTGATTGAAAGGGATGTTTACGAGGTATTCAATCTTATCCCGGTTCCACGCATTGTGAAAGATAACTTGATCATGAAGGTGAAAACTATCTCTGAACTAGCAGCCATCAACATGCGAAAAGATTCGTATTTGACCGTCACAGACACGGATCTACAGTCCTGCATATTGCAAAACCCTGCTACTATTTTGTGCCACATCAGAAAGCCTATCCACCACATGAAAGATGATCATAGCCTTTGCGAAACAATCCCAGGAACAAGAACTTGTAAAACTATAACTACTTCTTGCAATAATGACTGGAGAGAGTTAACATCAGAAAACAAATATTTTTATTTATGCTGCAATGAATGTAACGTCAAACTCTTGTGTGAGAATCAAGTTCAAGCAGTTAGGTTATCAGGTGCTGGTCTGTTGCGTGTAGGGGAAGGCTGTCTAGTAAAAACAGAAAATTTGATGGTGTATTCAAACAAAAGATTGTCTAGTATAATTAGCTCGACGACAAAGATTATCTCGCCAGAAATATCACCAATCAATCATATGATAAATATCACCATGCCAGAAATCTCATATGAGCTTAATCCCAATAACTCAGATAACCTCATGCAATTTGAAGCTATTAAGCGAAGTCTTGAGATCATGAAGCAGAGCGAACCTTTGAGCACCAATATCTCCTTCCACGACGTTCACCAGTATGCTGCTATATATCTCGTCATATCGTTCATCTTGTTATTGGTGGCAGCTTACTGTTTTAAATATTGGCGGCAACGGCGACGTAACGGAAATCACCCCACTCCCACAGTAGAGCGGTCAGCAGCATCTCCGGCGACTGGGTCGCTACCTCCACACACCGTTCCAGAAAGTGTTGTGATTGAGTGTAGTGAATTTAGGGAAAATGGGCAATCTAGTAGTAAATCAGTGAAAAGTGATCCTAAGAGACTAGCTCTATCTAGTGAGTGCTTACAAAAAAAGGAAGATAGAGGTTCTTCTCCGATCTTTCGTGTGTTTTCTCTTCCTGATTTAAACTGTAGAGACTCTGTTTAAGTTGTAATGTTACCTTCATCTCATCGTTTAACATAACTAACCCTACATAACTATTTTATTATTTTAAGCATTGTCTTCACCTTGTTAGTATTAATTTCATTACTAACTTGACATACTAACCTCATTCTTTTCTCCCTCGGGAGCATGTTCGGGTCAATCACCGAACAATAAGAACATGTCAGCGTAATTGCGACACCGCGCTATATGCATTGAATATTTTATGTATCACCTGAGTAAAATAGTTAGTACGCTTTCGGATAGCATATCGGGCGCGACTCAATCTCATCCTATTCACCTCATTAGTTTTAATTGTTATCCCATTTATAGTACTGAAATATATCCATCTTTACAATCTTCAATCTTAGTATAACTTAATCTCACCCTAACCCCGAACACTGTCATTAACAGAGAGCTAGTATTAATTGGCATTTAGCTGTTACCTACATGTTATTTCATGACAAATATTTGTTAAGAAACGTTCCTGAGATTTTAGTTAATTACATTTTTCTTACACCTACTGTCAAAGTTAAACTTATAAATATTCAGGTTATTTTATATCTTTGTTGAAATGGAATTTAAAATTGATTATAATATAAACAAATTATTTATTACACTAATCTTAAGATAGAACTGAGCTATACATTGTAACAATATTCTTTATTAGGATAGTACAATTTATTCTAGAATATAAAATACAAGTTGGATAATATAAAACACAGTTCAGCACTTCAGTTCACAGTAGTACACAGTTCAACGTTTAACACACACTGAAGGTTAGGCTTTAGAAGTAGCCTCAGCAGGTCAGGCCTCAGGAGGTGGACCTCAGTAGTGTCCTCAGTAGGAGAGGTCCCAGGAGTGACCACAGGTAGGAGAAGTCCCAGGAGTGACCGCAGTTGGAGAGGTCCCCGGAGTGACCGCAGCAGGAGAGGTTCCAAGAGTGACCTCAGTAGGAGAGGTACCAAGAGTGACCTCAGTAGGAGAGGTACCAAGAGTGACCTAAGTAGGATAGATTCCAAGAGTGACCTCACAGGAGTGACTCAGAGGGTAAGAGGAGATCCCTCAGTTGAGTGACTTAGAGGGTTGTATAGAAGTCTGAGATCGAGTCCAAGCTGTTGACCATTCAACAGTCCGAGATAGAGAGAGATGTTCTCAATACAATAGTCCAAGATAGAGAAACCCATTCCTCTGACGGCCTCCGCTTTTATATCCGTCAGATTGTTTTCGTAATTTCTTCTTTTCTATTTTCAAATATTAGTTTCATCAAAGGTTTGGACATATCAGACCAAGGAGGTCTGCGTGCGTTTACATAATGTAAAATTTAGATTTAAGTTATTACAAACATAATTATAAAAATAGAAAATACAATGTTTCTGTGAAATCAATTAGATAAAATAATTTAATTATATAAAGCAAAAGCAACATCATAAACAAGAAACTATAACATAGGTCATAGACTAAGCCGGACAGAAAAATAAAAAGTAACTGACAGTTTCATATTTGACAAAAGTGTCACAACAAAATGATCAAGTAATATATTTTATTAATAAAAGGATGATAAATAAAGCGCCGTATTCACGTTCCATCTGCTGTACGTCCCGCCAAGGCCATGCACGATGCACGACGCAAAAACACCGTGAATAGGCTTGACGTACGTCAATATTTTTTTTAATTGTTTGCTGGACGTGCACGACCCATTTTTCATCCAGCGAGATCCAAAACCTCTTGCTATTTTTTTCCTCACTTCTGTTGCTGCTGATAACATTAAAAGAACTCCCATTTTTTGGCGTTTTGTTAAAACAGCTGGCATTATAAATTAATAAAACACGTTCTCTCTTATAATTCGTCCGATATATTCTGCTCGCTGGATGCGCGCACGATAGTGTGTATGCTACATCCATCACAGCGACCTTGGGCTGACGTACAGCCGTGACAGATGGTGAATACGGCGCTTAAGATAAAAGGATGAAATGGATGACGTAAGTATACATAAATACTATAACATGTGTGTCATCTGATCGTAAAACTCTATATATATAATATAGTTCCAATCCCGGGAACTTCCCGGAACACGGAACACGGCCGGGATTAACGTGTCCCACACGCCCTCTCTATATTTTATGTGAAACTTTAATTACTCGCTCACACGCTCTTTTTGTGTGGCGGCAATCTTAGCTCACAGCGCCCGGCGACTAGCTCGGTTTAACTAGACAAGTTTGTGTGTAAGAGGTTTTATGTCAAGTTGCATGAACATCTCATAGATTGTTGCTACTTGTGCAGTCGAGTTTATTTTGCCACATTCACATCAAGCATTTAGATGCGGTCATATGCAGTCTTGTATTAAATTCCCTTCAAAGTATACAACAATTTAAGATACAGAAACAAATGAGATTAAACTAAAATAACATTAATAATCAAATCAAATCAAATCAAAACGTTTATTTCAACTAGGCCATAACCGGCACTTTTGAATTGTCAAAAGACAAAATAAAACTAGTACAAAAATAGTTATGGTGCTACAGTCCCAGTCACAGACATAAAAACTGTGAAAGTACCGTAGGTGCTCATTCCAAATCGTAGATCTCTATGGAGAAGAACGAGCAAGAAACTCCATGGACACTCTTTTTCAATCGCCAAAATTATTACAGATCTTTGGTTACATCATTCATCATCAGATGGTAGGTACATTATGTGAGAACGATGTGGCAATTTATTAGTGTCCATAGTAAATATAAAATAGACAATTCAAAAATAAAGTAATTAATTATTAAAATAGACCATGGCAGCTAAGAGCTGACCAGTCCCAACTGACAGCGCCCGTTCACGAACATGACACATATATCAGCACCATTCAGCTCAACCATTTTGAAGGGAACTAAATGATCCGACACACATGCCACCATCAGCGAGACTTTTGAGTGAGCATGACATACTCTCAACCGCCAGAGTCATTCAAGTCAATGAAAGACGTAGGTTTCTAGTCTAAGATAGCTCTGCAGTACATGGTACTCACACAATGCTGGCCATGACGCTATATAATACTAGACTGATTAACTCTATACAATGCAAAGTCTTCATCCTCTTCAAAATATTAATTAAGGGATAACCTACAAACGTCTATCTAGAAAAATCGTAAAAAAACTAAAGTAAGTAGGACAATAACGTCCGTTCATCAATATAAAATAAAACAAATACAAACACATAAAAATAAAAATAAATGACTTAATAAAGTCAAATAAAAATAAATAAACAATTACATGAAATCATATAACTAGTCCGGAAGATAAACCTAATATATCGAATCTATACAATGCAAAAATAGTTTCAGCTTTTACAATAATTTCACAAGCTAGTTTCCCCTATGGTTGTGGAGCAGGACCAGCATTAAGCCAAGCATCTTTATCAGCAATGTAATCCCCCAACTTATAATACGCTTTACTACATAGTGTGCGTTTAATGCAAGTTTTAAATTTCGTCTCATTCAGTTGAAGTATGTGGGGACGTATTTTATTGTAACATTTTAAACAGTACCCCATGAAGGATGAGTCTACTTTGGCTAACCTGAAACCTGGTTGAACTAATTGGTCCCTAGTTCTAGTACTATAATTGTGCCTATCACCTCTTTTACTAAATAGATGCAGATTCTTTCTAACGTACATGATGTTTTCGTAGATGTATTGACAAGGTACAGTCATGATGTTAATATCCTTAAACAGTTCCCTTAAAGAATCGCGCCTGCGTAGATTATATATGGCTCTGATAGCTCTTTTCTGCAGAATGAATATTGATTCGATGTCTGCAGCACGTCCCCATAACAAAATACCGTAAGACATAATACTATGAAAGTAACTAAAATAGACCAGTCTCGCGGTATCTATGTCAGTATATTGACGGATTTTTCTAACAGCAAATGCTGCTGAGCTCAGGCGTCCTGCAAGAGATGTTAAATGCGGTCCCCATTGCAGCCTCGAGTCGAGCGTGATTCCAAGGAAAACAGTTTTATCTACAAATTCTAGTTTCTCTTGATTCAATACTATGTCACAGTCATTACTTTTGACATTCGGTAGAGCGAATCTTACACATTTAGTTTTTTTTGCATTCAATACTAAATTATTGGCAGTGAACCAAGAATGGACCTGCTGTAGGGCAATATTTACGTCGTCAACATTTGAGGCACGTCTATTCATCTTAAATATTAAGGAAGTATCGTCTGCAAACAATACCATTTGCGGTTTGTTTTTAAATAAATGGGGCAGATCATTTATATATACTAAAAAGAGAAAAGGGCCCAATATCGAACCTTGTGGTACCCCCATTTCAACTTTTAAACCCGTTGAATTGACGCCATTTATTTGAACTTGCTGTTGTCTATCATTTAAATACGATTTCACTAAGCTTAGCGCAAGTTTACCTAAACCGTAATGCTGAAGTTTCATGAGCAAAGTTTCGTGATTTACGCAATCAAACGCTTTCGAGAGATCACAAAAGATCCCAATGGCATCTTGAGCTTCTTCCCACGCAGTAAATATGTGTTTTAATAAGGTAACACCGGCATCAGTCGTACAACGTCCTTTGGTGAAACCATACTGTTGCTCGTGCAAGATTTTATTGGTGTTGAAATGAGTGAGCATTTGATTAAGCATAACTTTTTCGAACACCTTGCTGAAGACCGGCAGAACGGAAACGGGCCTATAGTTATTACAGTCTTTACTATCCCCGGATTTAAAAAGCGGAATTACCTTACTGTATTTCATCAGATCTGGGAAGACCCCTAGATCTACGCACAAATTAAATATTGCGGCTAAATATGGTGCAACAGTCTCAATAATTGAGGAACAAACTTTCATAGAAATACCCCACAGGTCTTCGGTTAATTTTACCTTGATTTGTTTAAAAGCTTTTATAACTATCATGGGATTTATATGCTTAAATTTAAATTCATTAGGACAGGCTGGAACGTTTTCTTTTAGTAAATTAAAAGAAAGCAAGGGTGAGGAATTTATCGCTTCCGTTGTAGCTATCGGGATACTAGTAAAGAAATTTACAAATTCCTGAGCAATACCTATGTTGGACTTTACGACACCACGCGAGGTCTCCAATGTGAAATCAACATGTTTTTTATTTCTATTGGTTTCCTTATTGATAATTTTCCACACTGTTTTTATCTTATTATCAGCTGACTTAATCTTGTTGCTAATGTAGAATGATTTAGCTGCCTGACAAACTTTTTTAAAAATTTTCGAGTATGTACTAACATATTTATTAAAACTCTCTGTGTTGATATGAGGCTTAAGGCCGTACAGCTCAAATAAGCGTTTCCTACTTTTCCTAATACCCTGTGTTGCCCAGTCGCTGAAAATAAACTTTGGGGTAATAGTCTTAGTTTTCTTTTTTAAATTATTACTGAACTCTGTATGCACTACCTCAAAAAACTCGTCATATAATTTATTTGCATTATTTATTTCAGTAAAATGTCCAGGAACACTTAGTTTGCTTTTTAAATTATTATTAAATCTATCTAAATGACTGGGTGTTATTATTCTAGATTGTATTTCAATGTTTTGTACTTGTTTATTGTACGTGAAAGCAACGGTCTGACCACTATGATCTGAAGGTAGGTAATTTACAATCGATTTATTTAAGTAATCGCAGCAGCAAAAAATATATCTATACATGTAGCAGAATTTGTGGTTATACGGGTCGGTTCTGTAAAAATATTCGACAAATTAAATGATTTAAAGAGGCTTAACAATCTACTGCTATTTACATTATTTTCCAAGATATTAACATTAAAGTCACCACAGACAATAATAGATTTAGAACCGGTTTCAAGTTTTGCCAAAACATCTTCCATTACTGACTCAAATATCGAGTAGTTCAAGTAATTTGGGGGTCTGTAAACGCACACTATAATATGCCTATCAAGCTCTACACAAGACAATTCTATGCTATGCTCGACGGATAAATCCACTATATCATTACGAGACTTATACTTAATATCATTTTTAACTAAGATTAAAGAACCTCCGCGTATTTTAGATTTTCTGTTAAAACAACTGCCGACTTTGTAATTTTCATAATTAATTAGCATTTCACAGTCTTTTAACCAATGCTCTGTGAAGCAAACAATTTCAATCATAGTTTGTTCTAAAAATAATTCAATTTCTAACTGTTTAGATGAGAAACCTTGAATGTTTTGGTGAAATATTGTCAAAGAATTCTGTTTAGACATATTTTTGCATTTAACTGATTGTGAGCAAGAAGATACCGTGGCTTTAGTTAATAAATCTTCTGTTGTCTTGCTTACTCGTTTAAAGAAAGTTCACTATTAGCAGAACTGCTAATGTCAGTGGTCACCACCCTAATATTACTACTATTACTAATACAATCAGTGATAACTATACTACTAAACTTAGACATACTAGTTATGTCTGTGTGAATATAAAATACTAATAGCCTAGCTATTTCGTGTCTATACATATAAGGCAGATACACAGTATCTCGTGTAGACCAAAGTTTATCTATGCAACTGTTGGTATCAAAATACATAAGTTTATCACAATAGTGACTAACTAAAAAATGAAGGTGTTTATTCAGCCTATATATATAATTATTTTGACTTGTAGACAATTTGTCAAAATAATTTAAAATGCTGTTCATTTTAAAAATGGCGGGCGCATTCCAATTTCAATTTTTTTGGAATTAAAAATTGGCGCCTATACCTACAGGAGAAAAACGTATTTTCACGCAAAAATATTGAAAAAAAAAATGGTTCACAATTTCGCCACCCGATTCCGCTACAAGGTAGCTCGATTTGTTTATGCTTTGACTTTCATGGTGATGACCATGGGTTCGATCCCCAGGTAAACATAGAATTTTTCTTTTTTTGTGTTTCACTTGTTTTTTAGAGTTTTATTCCATTTTTTTTCTAGGTTTTTTTTTATAGTTTATCTTTTATTTGCATCGGAAAGCTGATGCGCTTACTGCTATGCTGATGACCGTGGACAATTTCAGATTTGAATAGGATTTTTTTTTTAATGTTTTCGTTTTCTTAACTACCTACTTTATTTTTGTCGTATGTGCAAGTAGATGACGAAGCTGGGTTAAAGTAGTAATGTTTGAAACGAAACCATAATAATTTATAAAAGTGAAAAAAAGTTTGACACTATACACGATAGATGGCGTTGTCGTCGAGTTAGATCGCGCTATCGTTTGGTTACATCGATTTAGTAAAAGCAACTGTGGTTTTATTTTAAACCTCATTAGTGTTCACATTAAGTTCAATATTCCAACATTACCAGTTCTCGAGCTAGGTAGTAAACAAGTAATATAAGAGTTTTAGGTATGCTATGTGCCAATAAACGTTTTTTTTTCTTTCTATGCGTTTCACCATGAGGTTAAAAAAAAACCTAAGTTTTAGAACAGAACCGCGGTAGAACTAAGTGTAATTTATTTTTATTCATGTTACTTTTTTTAACTTCTATGTAATTCTTTAATTAATTCCTTCATTTTAATGAATAAAATGTACAAAAAAAAAGAATTGTCTGTTAAAGTAGGTAGGTAGGTACTAGGTATTATTTATTAATTTGTTATCAGTGAGTATCAATAAGTATACAGTCTCATTTATTTTTATCTAATACCTAACACTTTTAATTGACTGGCCTGTTGGTCTAGTGGTTAGTGACCCTGTCTGATATGCCTGAGGTCGTGGGTTCGATTCCCACCCAGGACATTTAATGTTTGTGTGATGAGCACGGTCATTTTTGTTCTGTGTCTGAGAGTAATTATTTATCTATAATATTTATATATTTAGAAAATAAAGTATGTTTTTCAGTTGTCTAGTAACCATAACACAAGCTCTGCTTAGCTTGGGACTAGATGACGTTGTGTGATAGTTATGGAATATTATTATTATTAAAATAAAATAAATAAATAAAATCATTTAATTCAGATGTCTAAAGATCCATATTAAGAATTTTTCAGTCAATCATTAAATTAAAATCATTAAAATATAACAAATAAATACATTAAGATTCAATTACAATCAAAAATTTAAAGGCACTAGATATTAAATAAACGTAGAAATATATTAAAATTACTTAGCATTATTATCAAGTTAAATTATTATATAATTAAATTACCCTTCTCACAAATGACCTCCAAAGTGGGGATGAGATTCTGTCCGCTACAGTCTCCAGGATTTTGTTTCGGCTGCCACGCAATCTGCAAATCAGGGATACCGTCTTTTGCGGATAACGGCGTGAAAACCGTCAGTGCGATATAGCGCGAACATCCCCGATGCACTACAGAATCGTGGCAGCCCCAACATCATCCTGAAGATATTGTTATATTGGATGCGCAGGACATCCAGCGACCTTTTGGTGTGACTGACCCACAGACTTCCCGTGTAAAAGCTCTGACAGTATGCTTTAAAAAGCGTAGTCTTAACTTCGTCAGAGCAGCGGGAGAATCTGCGGACCAGCATATTACCTCTGACCGCTAGAGCCCTGCGATCCCTCTCAATATCTACATCATCCTCAAGGCCGTCGGTAAGGAAATGTCCCAGATACTTAAATTTAGTAACACGATTTACGCTCAAGCCATTTAGGGTAACACTGGGTGAATTATCGAGACATCTACCGCCGGCCCTGAAGATCATGTATTCACTCTTCTTTACATTGTAAAGAAGACCATGTACATCAGCATAGTCCTCACACACATCTAACATCTCTCTGAGACCACCCACCGTCGGGCTCAGCAGCACCATATCGTCCGCGTAGCTTATGTTGTTTACACATACACCATCTATCGAACAACCGACGCGCCTGCTGCTGAGCTCAACGATGAGGTCATTTATATACAGATTGAAGAGCTTGGGAGATGTCAAACCTCCCTGTCTCACCCCGCTCTCCAACCTATATGCTTCAGAAAGTGTATCAGCCCACCTTACAAAATTTGTTTGGTTCCCATACCAGTACCTGAATATATTGAGCACGGCCACCGGCACACCCCTGTCCCTCAACTTTCTCCAGAGCACATCGTAAGACACGAGATCAAAAGCCTTCGAGAGGTCAAGGAAACAAGCATATACCGGCGTCCTACGATCGGTATAGTACCGGACGGTATGCTTGAGACTTACTATTGCGCTTTCAGTCGATAGCCCAGGCCGAAACCCGAACTGAGCGTCGTGCAGTTTGATATAATCATCTAAACAAGAATCAAGCACACCGTCCAGCACCTTAGCGATCACAGTTGCAAGAGATATAGGGCGGTAGTTTCCCTTATCCGATATGTCCCCAGTCCTGTTCTTCACAATAGGCACTACGATGGTTTTCATTAAGTCATGTGGTAAATATGAGTGATTAATGCACATTGTGAAAAACAAGGCCAAGACCCTCGGTAGGTGAACCCCCGCATGCCGCAGATGCTCAACACTAAGCCCATCATGACCGGGAGATTTACCGCCTGTCATTTTATGTAGCACATGCCTTACTTGACTAGCCGTAACCTGTACATCAGACTCCTCTCCATCACGTCTGGCATGGGAACCAAAAGACGACACTGACGGACCAAGCGGGGAGCGCACCTTAAAATGGTCCCTAAACATATTGGCGATGTGCACCGGTTCGCTTTTCCCATCCACACTTACAGGGAGGCCAGGCTTAATATCATGCTTACCTGTAGCCTTCCAGAATTTATTAAAATCTTTACTTGATCTGTGTTTATTCAGAATGTCCATTTTAAGTTGATCCTGATTGTTTTGGCACCATTTCAGTCGACTTTTAAAGATTTTACGTGACTCGAGCATTTCGTCATAAATGACGCCCACTGTAGGCCGATTGCATGCTACCCACAATTTGAACTTCATATTAATTGTAATGATACAAACAAGGATATTTTTCTACTTCAGATACAAAGATGTTTAATAATAAAGTTTGAAATAAAACTTAGATACAAATTTTTCGTCGGTTATAAATCGCGCAGACTTGGGTATCCGCGATCTTGATAAATGGAGTCGCGCGTGGCAAGAGTTGGCGACGCATCACCAAAATAAGCCTCTAAAGATTTGTATTGCGATAGTCTTCTGGAAACCAAATCGTAAGGTATCGGAAACTTGCATAGCGTTGTGTACGAACCTTCGTACACAACGCGACGCAAGTTGCCGATACTATAGTTTCGTTACTACTCATGACCTGCGGAAAATTAGAGGTACTAAATTTTTATAATGCAATTTGATGTAACGACATAGACACTAGCGCCGCGTCAAAAGGTCATGATGGGTGGTCAATATTATGAATTTATAAAATGTCTGACACATGACTGTGATGTCAAAATATATGTTTTAGGGATCCGTAGGTTCGAAATAAAAAACGGAATCTTTATAAGATAAGTCGTGTGACCGTCCGCCCTTCACAGTTAATTTTCTGTGAACTTTTTTAACCGATTATGTTGTAAACATTTATCTATTGAATACATTTAAAACAGTTAAGTAGGTAGTTATGCCATTTCCAAACATGTCAGTTCCTATTGCTCAAGTGTGTTTTCTTTATTATCTCTTATCTCCGAAAATACTGAGTATATACAAAGGAGTTCTAGTATATAATAATAGAAGTCCTTTGTATATAGATTACAAGAAAATTCACAGTAGTCCTATGATCATAAAACAACATAGACATCGGAGGGACAACAATGAAAAAAAATTGTAAACTGCATCATGTGACATCAAATGAAAATGCTTATTGTGAGGATTGTTAATATAATACTTTATTCGTAATAAATTTTATTCAATGAAATAGAAAAAAAACCCCTCCCTCCCAATTTTTTAATTTAACTGCATACCAAATTAGATTTATTACGAGGATTGAATATTGAGTGAAATTTTTTTTTAAATAATTACTTTACAAAAGTGATTCAAGAATATGCTACGGAACCCTTTATTGTGTGAATATAATTAATAATGGTAAATAAATTGTTCCGCCATCTTGAAAGTCGCAGAAACTCAAGTAGCGGCGATGTCAACAGATAGGAAGCGCGCGATTGGCGTCGCGCGTCGCGAGCATGTGTACGAACGTATATGGATTTCTATTGCGAGAGTCGCCTGGATACTGAAGTCGTAAGGTATCGGAAACTGGCGTCGCCTAGTGAACGAAGGGCCTAAAACACTAGCTCGTGCTACGCTCTGCTACGACTCAATTTACTGACCTATTATTATGTTGTATGTGCCAAAGTTGTTAATTTGGATTCGGAAATTCTTATTTCTGTTCCCGTGTTCAACTTTTTCCCGACTTCAAAACGAAGGAGGTTATCAATTCGACGGAATGTTTTTTTTTTGTGTCTATGTTACGCGATGTTTTTAAATATTGATTGATACTAATTGTTGAATAACGAAATGACACAGTTAGAAGGTATTTTTTACTGAACAATGTTTGTGCTAAAACTTTTGGAAATTCGCAAAAAAATAAAATGGTTTTTCATACTGATGGGCTCGATCAATTTCTCATTTTGTATGAAAAACCAAATTTTTTAGTAACCCCACGAGAGGTTTTGCGCTTTTAACATAACACGTTGTATAAAAATCAATGCCACTTTTCGTTGTACTTTTATAAGTCAAGAACGGGCTCGCCTATCCAAACCAAATGTTTAGGCTTTGCTCGGACTATTTAGTAGATTATTATGTGAAGTTTGCACAAAATCGGTCAAGCGGTTCTTCATTTATCACATTTCTTGTAAAACGTAGCGAAGCACGGGGCGGGCCGCTAGTTATCTTATAAAATCTATGTACCTAGCTGGGAAGAGAAATAGTTTCGGAACAACAATGTATTGGTTTTGCTATTTGTGTGAAGAAGCAGTATGACAGGAGGCTGGCAGCGCGCGGCGCCGGCGAGATGAATGCACCGCAGACACTATCTCACAAGTCCCCGGTGCCGACTGCTCGGTGTTCACTGTCCACGTGATACAAGACCGCACTATTTATTGTTGTCAGTACAACGCGGTGATATTGAAAATATATCTTATTGAAGCGATATCGCGGCCTGGGAAATAACACTACAAACAGAGTCCATTGTGCGCGCTTTATCTACGGTTTGATAAATGTACCTCCAGCTGTTTTGTTCAATTGTATCATATACTAGCGACCCGCCCAGCTTCGCATGGGCAACATAGCGTATTATGTTTACATTGTTTTATTTTGATAATGTCTCGAAGGGCTCAGCACTGTTTTCAGTGAAAGCTCACTCAAATTGTAGACAATTTTCTCATTGCTTACAAAATTACTACAACTCACTGATTCGCATGGTTTTTAATAGTTGCAGTAAAATTTTTAGATAGACTACATTTCTAAATGTGTTCCGAGACAACAACACCCACACAAACATATTCATGTTCGCACCTGTTTGTAGCATAATTTAAACCAGGTTATTAATTTGACACCTCCAATTTGACATATCCATAAAGTGCCTCATAACTTTATTCAAAAGCAACGCGAAGAGTCACGCCTTATTATGGGCCTATAAAACTGTGCTTATAAATTCGCACTGTGCACACTGAGCGAATTTGGTCACTACATTCGCCCAGTGTGCACAGTGCGCTCAGATGAGCAGCTTATACACTTGGAGGTAAACATTGAGGACGTACTGTTTCTGCTAATTATGACATGTCCGGCGTCGGCCGCGCTGCACGCGACCACAGAGATACTACTCCGAGTGGTGCGTGAGAGCGCGACTCAAGGAATATTATGTTAACATATCGCATTTGACCTGATTGAACCATCTTTTTGGAATAGGCACACATTGTCCGTCGTACCACAAAAAGTTAAACATCTTTTGAACACTATTAAGAAAAACGAAACTGTAAAAGACCCACCCTTCTATCAAAAGTGTTCAACAGAGATGAACGTAATTTTATTCTAGTAAGACAGTATATCTCTATTCGTCTAGTTTCGGGACCAAGTTGCGATACCCCAGTTCTGGTGCATTGAAAAGTTTGAATAGTGCATTGAGTGGTATCGTCACTACTAGTTCTTCTGAATGTGTCCACCTGATGATGTAATGCTGCACACACACACACATACTCACACAGGTCATCACTAGCGCACGTCTAGTAACGTCCAGCGCGCGGCGGATTGCACCAATTAGTGTTGCCGCTAGAGACACGGGAGCCTGTGTCATAATATTCGCTTGCTATTCTAAAATTTAAAAAAAAAATCTAGAAACTCTTACACTTTAATTGACAATACACATTGACAATGCTTCTTTTCGAATACTTTCGAGTTGCTCAGAGCGACCGAGCTCCTCAAATATTATACATAATGAGAGCGAAAAGTGCACTTGAAGTATATGACACGCTAGTGATGTGGAACATAGCGCAAGGCGTGACGAGACAGGCGCGCTGTGCAGACGCGCCGCGCACATCCATCACTGCGCGACCTCCACGTCACGTGACACGACACGCGTGCCATCGCAGCGCTGTGTGGAGAAGATCCGCAGGCATCACTAATTAATGAAAAGCAACATTTCTTGCACAAAAATAAGGCAGCGAATGATTGATTTTATATCGCGTTAGTTATACTCCGTCACTCCGATGTGGTTTCATATCAGCATTCCTGTCTGATGTTCGAGGTAAATAGGTTCTCTTTATAGTTATTGTTAGTATTTAAATGCATCTGGGAACATTAGAAAAATGTGCAGGCAGATGATGTTGATGTTTGTACCGGTGAAACTTCTGCTCTTGTGTCTGGTGTTGTATTAGCTGGTGGTAGGCTCGGTACAAGTGGCTGCTGGTAGCGGAACAATTCATCATTATTGATGTCCTCGGAGATGGCGCCCTGTCTCATAGATATTGTATCAACTTATAGTTCACAGATAGTTCCGCCACATCCACGTTATTGCTCCCAACTAAACCTATTTGGAAGTTCTGATGAGGTTACATGACTTTGATGTTTCTTTGATCGCGAGCAGTTCACTTTGTTTGTGATGGTTTGCGACGAGATGCCACGATAACGAACTTGTACTTGCCTCTATTGCCTCTATAAGCTTCAATAAACTTTACGGGCTTAACGCAATTTAAAGTATTGGAAGTTGGTACAACATTACACAAAACCCTTTCACGTCGACCGGCAAATATCATAAATACGTATTACACAATAATATCACAGCAGCAGCAGTTTCTTTATGTGAGAGTAAATACTTATTTAGTTCACATAATATTATTGGCGGGCCCCGGCCGGGCCGTGCCGGGTCGCATATGTTTGGAAAAGGCTCGGATAATAATAATTTAGGAACAAGTCGCGTATTGGTCGCAGATGCGTGCCTCCCGCCGCCTCAAATAAATCAGTGGAGGGTATCTCTCATGTTCGGACAACGCACATAACTCGCCAACTTATTCTATTAGGAGGGCGGCCGACACCGGACGGTACCGGACGGCGCCGGACACCGCACATGTGTTCACAATGGAGCTAGTTTTTATAGCGAGAGCCGAATATAATGTTGTCCGGATAAATTGCGGGCGTGAGCAATGAGGGAGAGCCCGGGGGCAAGTCTTAACTCAGCATGAATTAAATAGACAAAGTATTGAGACGATTACGACCGGATTATCCTTAAACGAATCTTGGAAATTCTCTGTCTTGTTAATTTAAGACGGTTGTCAGATAATTGATAAAATAATTGACATCGTGTCGCTCCCGGGATTAAAACATTCTCGTTTTTCGCTCGCGATCGTATCGTCTGTACCCATAATAACATCCTCCTGACCTGAATTAATTGCTTGGCCATATTACTGCCTCGTTAATTAACTCTTCATTTTGATTACATTTCTGTGTTAATATTTCGCAGCAATTGCTTCATAAACAGTTGGCTTTTACGTGATTGCTTCATAAACAAATCGAAGCCATGGTTCTGTGCTTCGCGCGAGGCGACGAGTTATTGCGGTCACGTCGCTAACTTTGTAAGGGCGAGGGTGTCACCGGGGGACGGCGGCAGGCGGCGGGGTACCCTGAGGTAGGGGGGGGAGGGCTGGTGCCAGCTCCCGGTCCGTTTGCTCAAGCCTTCTCTGCAAATGAAGATGACTCGATAATCGATACCTACCTGCTAATTGACTCATTTGTATTGAGTGTAACACGAAAAATAAAAGAAGTAATAATGAAATCGCAAGCTTTGTTTATAATGCCTCAATACAAAATTGGCTTGTGTCGAGGACGTGCGTTTTTTTATGATTATCTGTGGCTAACCCATCGCCTCTCTGTTCCATGATAGCAGAGTCAGTTGGGTACATGTGGGACCACGTGACACCTCACGACAATAACAGCCCTTGTATTGTCGTACATTACACGGCACAAGCGTTTACGATATCTACATTAATGCGATAGAACTTGATAACTTAATCAAACTTTTGTGTTCTGCACAACCTAATTTATTTGACTTGCGGTTGTGCTCGTGTATATATGTCAAAACTTTCGACATAGTTATGTCATAATGAAACAGCCATCCGCGCAGTTGTAGTATTACAACAACAACATGGTCTGCATGGGTTACATCTCCCAGGTTCGCGACCCTTTCACCTCCTCCCCGCCACAGCCGACGACGCGGCGTCCGGACCTCACCCCCGCTCCGTGCTATTATTAATTACCCCCAATTAGTTACCTAAACCGAGTAACGAGCTTATTATAGCTACTCTTAAGTGCATAAACCATTGTCGCTGAACTGTAACATATAGGTAACCGTGACCCTGGAACGTAAATTGCAAATGAAGAAACTAACAGTGGATTATTCGTGTCAGTAAGAGTCTGACATTTCCTTCGACTCCTGCCAGGGTGGTAGAACCCGTTAATTGAATTAATCGTGCTAAAAAAACAAGTTCTAATGGATCTCTGCAGTTCACGTTCAAACACTTTTAGCTCTCTTGTGATAACAAATCAAATTATCAATTTTTATTTTAAAATTCGTCTCTTTCAATAACTACTCTGATAAAAGTAACCTGTGATTGCTTCCTAGACTTGTCGAAGGCTTTGGTTGCTATAATCTGTTGCGGTAACAACCAGCACGCTTTATCAGTCATCAGTGCCAGACGGACTGATCCGTATCTTTCAATAGTGGTAGGTACAACTATGGAGGTTTCTTCGGCCTCGTACAGGTTGGAGTGCGGCGTAAGGCGACGGATCTAACCTTACCAGGAGCCTTAATACGAGCTCTTAACGCGATCTAGTTTATGCTGTGGGAAAGAGACAGAGCTATACAAGTCACAGCCCAAAGACTCACGCTTTAAGAGTTCATGGTAGGCCAGCAGGCCTGGCGCACTCCGCGGTGTAGGTATGAAACAGCAAGCACACGCGGGCGCACCATGGACGGGTCACAGTCGGCTGCCACCCGACGTCGTTTCTTAGACGCTCCGTACATATTTTAGTTAAAATGACCTTTATTCAGTACGAGCACTCCGCCCGCGACTTCGTCCGCGTGATTTTCGAACTTTGCTTTTGTGAATTTGTACTCCTAGCCACCTTCTTTAACGGATACTTTTGGAAAATCAAAATTCAACAAAAAATCTATCAAACCGCAATATCCCGTCTTGGGTAGCACCTACCATCATAAAATAAACCCCAATGCATAATTTGGGATTCCTTACTAACAGAGAAAACTTCCTTAGGGGTAGAATTTCGCAACATCCTCTCTTGGTGGCACGTATGTTCTAAATAGAACCCCCAGACCCAGACCTCTAACTATCAACCTCAAAATCAATCCCCATAGGGGTCGAATTTCGCAAAATCCCATCATGATGAGCAAACTACATCCACTACAACTACGTCTACGTCCTAAAAAGAAACTCCATGCAAAACTTGAAAATCCTAGCACCGGAGGTAACGAAGTCTCATACAAACTATCAACCCCAAAAACAACCCCTTGGGGGTCGAATTTCGCAAAATCCCGTTTTTAGTATCACTTACGTCCGAAAAAGAATCAATAAGTAAAAATTAAGTCTCAAAACTATCAACCCCAAAAACAAACCCTTAGGGGTCGGAGTTCACAAAATGTTTACCTTGTTGAGCATTTACGTCTTAAAATGAACCGGCATGCAAGATTTGAGACGCCTAACACTTGCAGTAACAAAGTTTCATACAAACTATCGACCTCAAAAACAAACCCCTTAGGGGTCGAATTTCCCAAAATCCCGTCATAGTTAGCATCTACGTTCTAAAAAGACACCCTATGCAAAATTTGGAATTCCTAGCACCTCTAGCAGCGAAGTTTCATACAAACTATCAACCCCAAAAACAACCCCTTAGAGGCCGAATTTCGCAAAATCCGTTCTTAGTGCTCACCTACGTGGTATAAGGAAAGTTTATGTCAAATTTCAAGTTTCTAGGCCCAGCGGTTTGGGCTGTGCGTTGTCAGATCAGTAAGTCAGTTTTGAATTTTATATATACAGGGTGTTTCTTTTAAATGGGCCAAAAGGGAGACATCCTTATCCATAAGAGATACGGGAAAACTTTGTTAGGAACCTTTAGCTCTTTTTTGATGTTGACAATTTTGGCGTTTTTAATTTTTTGGTCAAGTGTGAGTTGTCTCCAAAAATGAGTAAAATTGACCAAATTTTTTTTTAAAGCCTATCGACTCTGTTTCATGTAAGGATCATTTCATTGTATCGGAAGAAAAAAATCGGGACGGCGGAAGTTGGTCAAATTTAGCAAAATATTTTTTCATACAAATTGTATGAAGGAAAAAATTACCAATTTTTTTTAAGATGTTTTTTGATTGAGTGTCATGTAAGGATCATTTTATTGTATGGGAAGGAAAATGTATGGGCAACACAAGTGGGTCAAATCTGAGTACTAATAAAACGTGTTTATGCCGTAAGAAGAAACATTACTGTACTTTTGACTAACTTCCGTTGTCCTGACATTTTCCTTCCCATACAATGAAATGATCCTTACATGACACTTAGTCAAAAAAAAACATAAAAAAATTTGGTAATTTTTTCGTTCATACAATTTGTATGAAAAAAGATTTTGCTAAATTTGACCAACTTCCGCCGTCCCGATTATTTTCTTCCGATACAATGAAATGATCCTTACATGAAACAGAGCCCACAGGCATTAAAAAAATATTTGGCCAATTTCACTCATTTTTGTAGACAACTCACACTTGACCAAAAAAGTAAAAACGCCAAAATTGTCAACATCAAAAAAGAGCTAAAGGTTCCTAACAAAGTTTTCCCGTATCTCTTATGGATAAGGATTTCTCCCTTTTGGCCCATTTAAAAGAAACACCCTGTATAGACTATTAAGTATACCTACTATGACAACTAAACTCGAACTATCGCTTACGGTTGTCGACATCTGGGATGTGAATTTGGCCATCATTGCTCCGATTGTTGTAAAGGCCATCGTCCTGATGGCCAAGACCCTCGGTGGAGATGGAATGAGCGTCTGATCTAATTCCAGAAATCTAGAAATGAGGGCAGTGCTTATCAGCCCGCAAGATGTAACTCGTGACTAAATAAAGAAAAAGATTAAAAAAAAACTAAATCCGAAACTGTACAACAAAATGTATTTTCGTGCTTCTTCGTGTAAAAACAATGATATATCCGCGAATGTGTGACGCTATCCTTCAGTCCACGTATTCAATTACAAGGCTCAGCTTCTCGGGCGAGTGCGTGAATATCGCCCATAATTGTATTACAGCGGCCGCCCTCCCCTCGCGTCCCCCGCCCCCCGGCCCGCTCGCGCACCCCGCGCACTCCCGCGCTCTCGCACCAATAAATAGATGCCAACATCACATGCGGTCACTTTCATCCTTCACACGCGTCAACTCGCTCCAGCAAATTGTTTTCATTTTCCATCAACATTCATTTAATTTGTTTTCAGGGGTCTTTCAGCTTAATCGAATTTAACATAAAGTTTTATACAAATATGTCAGTGCTGGCACCTAGGAAATAACATCGATGAAATTCACTGTAAACAGTCGATATAAGGAAAACTGTGCCAGAACTAAACCACTAAACTAAGGCCACTAAAGCGGACATGTGTTTGAAGAACCAACCATTTCCACCGAAGCTAAGCGGAGAGATGTTTCGCTTTGCTGGAGTCCCGTCCTAAAACTTATAACAAGAAGTAGGTAGGAACTAAACTTCAGAATTGAATGAGAAAGTAAACTCAAATCAAACATTACCGGGTAGGCCTCCATGTTTGTCCTACTAACACGTCAAATTAACTTCCCCTTGTATTCTACGTGTATTATACAAACCGCCGCTTGTTTACAAGAAATGTTTTTAATTTGATACAACCAATCACCGAATGTTTGCGTTTCATTTTACGTTCCGCAGGCAATTTATTATTGATACCTACAATGTACAACATTCAACAAATTAATCTAACAAAATGGTCCGGTGAAAGTGACCTCTGCTAGCAGATGCTGCATGATAGTCGCTGACACTCCAGCTGAGTGGAGACTATGATGATGACCATCTTATCTCTGCAGTTATGGTTTCACTCCATAGTAGGCTTTTTTATCGTGGTAAAATCACCAAATGAGACCTCCCATCGCGGTCAGGGCGGGAGGGACTGTCGGGCTTGTACTGACTAAAATCCACGGTGTCCTTCAATAGCCCTTTATGTTCCGGGGTCAAGGTAATGAGATAAGTCCCGCGACCCCGGCAGGCTTTGGCCTTCTAGAGGGGGGCCCCGTCATGATACTGACACTCCTTGAGGCGCGCGTGGAACACATAGGGCTGTTACGGAATTATTGCCTACTAACCAGTTGAGACTGTAATCAGTTTAGTGAACTATGAATTTGCTAAAACTTATATTCTAGCCCCTTGCACCTCTGTGTATTTAAAAAAGTTTCCTACGAACTTGATGCAGTATGCTGCAATTAAAGCATTTAGTAGTCTGAGCACAATAGCGACGCAAAGTGCGAGACATTGTCGGTGTACGGGTATATATTCATGCAAAAGAAATATAGATTCCAAAAGAAATAAGGAAAGGTCAAACCTCATAATATTTTATGTCACAAAAGTTTACAGGGATACTTTGGTAAAAGAAGTTTAGTAATAGTTGGACTACCCTACGTTACGTGTTCAAATGTATGTTAATAATTATTGAGAGTGATTGTTTGTTCTGCTTCTAACCGGAGGCAATATCATGACTTTTCCAGATTTTGTGACGTAAAGTTAACTAGAACTCTGATGGACTTTTTTGACTATTGGAAATCTATTGAGAGAATAGGTCTCTCAATAGATTTTCAATAGTTCCGCAGTGGACATCCTACGACTAATATGATGATGATGATGAACGTTTGTTAACCTAATACTAGTTAGTTTAAATTAGCTTCGAACAAAACTCTGAACAGTGACAGCGATCGAAGGGGCTTCTGTCTGGTATGTCCATTATAGTGCAAATGGAGTCAAACTGTGATGTACATTCAGAAGTTTTCTGTATTTTAGCAGGAATAAAAAAGGATGTCGGTGTGGAGCCGGCTGTGGTTATATTGTGTTGTAGACTCACACGTCACACGTTGTACGTGTGATGTTCGCGCTCAACAACAAACAAGCCGCCAGTTCCATGTGTCGGATGGAGGGGGGGGGGGTTGCCCCCCTTCCCCCAGTGATGCAGGTGTTGCTGTTACTCTCACAATACTACATCTGCAGGTGCAGCACAAAACTAAAACTGCATCAGTAGATGTAATTATAAATAAAAAAATACTGATTCCACAATGCGTATGTGTTTATTCTGGTCGAGGCATTTCTAGTAAATGTATCTGGATTTGATCAATCTTATTTTCTAATTGTTTTTTTGGCGGTTGCGAAACCTTCGAAATTTATGACTTTTTCTACTCGGGTCGAATGAAAGACAGTGTTACACTCTTACCGAGTAAAACTCACATTGTTCCTTCAGTTTCTCTTTGCGTTTCCCAGCCGTGGCACCTGAATAATGAAGAATCCGCAACAGATTAAGTGCTAATAAATCTATTTGAAGCTCACCAAAGCGTGTCATTAAAGTATCGATGATATTCCGCACTCAATAAAACTGCAGTTTCGCTTGATTGATTGCGGACTCGATTGCCCTCGGCTATCACTGGCACAACCATCAATTGCCATCCATTGCCACTGACCATTAGGGGACAATTACGTTGACAAGTAATTACTGGATGATGGCGATATCAAAATCGGATTTTATGTAGTAAGCCAATGTTATAGCATTTTAGGTATAGTTAGGTATTGTTAATGATCTGGGTAACGTATATGTATATGTGGGATCTTATACCTCACCCTCCTCAGAGATAATGCAAAATGCAACCTTATCGGCATGTAAGCAAAGGTACGTGCTTCACTATCGCGTCACAATTTGCGCTGAGAAGATTCCAAGCTAAGTAATTTTTTGGTAAGTTTTCTCCACAGTTGTCACACACACACAAGACGAATATCAATTAATCGTGTAGCTAGAGGTCATGCAGGTAGAGCGACAAAAAGACGAAAGTAACATGTGGCATGTCTCACTCGAATTAATAACCAAAGCCCTCGTCTCTAAACCTAATCCTGTTGAATCCTGATCAATTATGTTGAGGAGCACCTTCTTATACACCATCTCTGTGTTGACAATAGCGATGTGCCCCAAATAGTCCATTAAATGCGTCCCACTCGAGTCCACTCGTCGCAATGTGTGCGCTGGTGTCTGGTTTCAAGGTCTGTCTAGTAGTGAAGTAGTCTGGTGCGTGTGTGCTCAGTGTCCGATGTCGCGTCAAACACGAGGACGAGGTCGGCTCCAACCGGCGACGGAATGATGTCATTGTGTTGACGTCTTTATTAGCAGTTATTGGGTTTTTAAATACCACGTATGGATTAGGGCTAACTAACAATACATACCCATGATAATGTTATGAAGTCGACTTTGATTTCGAGACGAGTGTAGTATTCTCTTTTAAATTAGCATTGAAATAACGCTGTGCAGTTTCACGGCGCTGAGCTAAAGTAAGCATATTTCTAATATACTTACGTAAACACCAGAATACATTGTGCATTTATAACGTCATTCGTCCTCCCCCGTTCATACACCCTGTACTTAGTAGTAACATCAGAACCAAAGGGGGTTCCTTTTCTCTTACCCTATTTTTGATACGGAAACACCAATATTATGCGATACTCTGTCTGTAATGAACAGCGAGCAAGTGAAATCGTGTAACTTACGCTAAACCAGTAAACAAACAGAAATGCTTTAAAATAACATCATGCCCGGCATCCCTAAAGGGTGGAACGGGACCCCGTAATAGTAGGCGGGCGAACCTATTGCCAATTTCCGGACACAATTCGAACCCCTGGGGTACTGTTGAGCATTCCTTGAAAAAGCCAATAATACTTTCGTGGAAATGGAATCCAGGAGTATTCATCGATTTAAATTCTTTGATTTTTCAAGCAATACTCTTTATTTCTTCAAAGACAAACATGGGACAATTGTAGGAAAATAAAGTGGCTCAGTAAACTTAGTTTACACACAACAAAGTAAATTGCGATAAAAATATAACTGAAAATAATATTCGTGTTGCCATAATGGTTGTTATTAACTGTCATGTGCCCGCCGCCCGGCTCTGACCGCGGCATCATGGCGGGATGGCGGCAGGTCGATCGGGGCGATTGCGGGATTACCGCATGATGGATGAGTCCGGCCCGCGACCGACACGTGCTCGGACTCACGGCATCGGACAACTGGGAGGCGCGGGTGAAGCGTGGGGGATGGACATACCATATAATGCAAGCTGGTTGATTTCACATAGTAATTCGGCAGTTTCCCATTTCCTTACTGACTTCGCTGAAGGCTTCGTCAATCATCTGGTACTCAGTTGGTTCCAGCCTCTTGCGCACGATCTTTTCGTAACGTGACTGCTGTCTCGCTCATGCAAGTCTTGTGGTGTCGGCAGTCATAGTACCGCCATGCAGCCGCAGCCCCTAGGTAGCCGCACCACCACAGTTTGTTATAAACATCTGAAACTTGATGAAACAATACTGTGCTACTGTAAAGGTCAGAGATGAGGTATGAGAAAGTATACGATAGCGATCAGCAGTATATCACTCCCATTAGCAATATAATGTAAAGCAAGTAACTTTCCCAACGCATTAGGTGCCTCGTTTAGTAGACAGTGAAGTTCCTATCGTAACTTAAAACAACGAACATGAATCATCATCATATCTATCAGATTACTGACAGGCATTCCACTCTGATATCAAAGTCTAGACACAAGTACGGAATTATAGCAAAGCAGAAAATGCTATATACATAAAGTGACAGGCGTTCATAAACATCGAGCAAAGACTTTCACCAGCATAATCGGATCAGTCGCCGTGAGCTAGAGCCACCCCGCGCTGTCCCGCCACGCCGCGCTATCTCGAGCTGTCCCGCGGCGCTCAAATGAAAATTTTAATATTTTCAGATTCACACGGCGAGCCAAGAGATTGTGAGACGGCGCTCGGACGGCTCTCAGATCACGGTAAATTAAACCATTGCTGTTCTCCGGGAATTAAACATCACCCCGGATAACTGAGTCACGACGGACATAATAGAAGGTAACATAGTTTCATGGTGAATGAATGATCTCTTCATGTTGATCTTTATTCAAGCGAACAAGACTAGCTTTGTAATGAATGTGAAACAATTAGCTGGTGTCGTGTGTGTGGGCGTGTTAGTGGCTCGTTTGCGTCGGCCGGCACGGTGCAAACGAACATGGTATTTTTCAGGCAGGGGAAGAACCTTCGCATCCTGTATTGTTATTATTATAAAATAAAAATATCAAGCGACGTGTCTGTCGCCCATAGACGTTGATTTACAATTGAAGTAAATAGTTTTTAATCAACTTCCAAAAGGAGGAGGTTTATATGTATATTTTTTCAAGTCAAGTCAAGTCAAAGATTTATTTGCAGTAAAATATGGTTACAAAAAGTTCTTAAAATGGTAGGTAGTATTAGTAGCTTAACATATTTAATCATAACATAATGACATGCAAATTTTTGTTACAGATAGATACAATTACATTACTAATTAGATTTAAATTGAAAGAATTCTTTTATATCATAGAAGGGATTCTCAATTAACCACAAATGTAAAGCCCTTTTGAAGCGAACCATTGGAAGTTCTTTAATTTGGTTGGGAATCTTGTTGTAGATTTGAATACACATAGGATAACAGCTTCGCCTATATAGTTCTGTTTTTATTCTAGTATTAATAAGTCTATTAGGATATCTGGTTTTAAATGTACATTTATCTCCCAGTTTTTCAAACATCTCTGGATGGGATTTGGTAAATTTACATACTTCCTCAATATAAATACAAGTCAATGTTAGTATTCGGAGTTTTTTAAACAGTGGTTTACAGGATGTAAGTGGGTCTACATTACAAATCGCACGTATACACCTCTTTTGTGTGATGAAAGCTCTTCCGAGATGCACCGAGTTTCCCCATACCAGTATACCATAACGCAGTATAGAGCCAACATATGCATGATAAGCTTGCAGTGTGGCTTGTCTGCTTGTTAGGTTAGATAAACGCCATAGAGCATAAGCAAACTTACCGAGTCTTCCACATATCATATCAATATGACCAAGCCAGGAACATCTCTCGTCTAGAACTATCCCAAGAAAAGTCATACTATCTGATTGTTCTATTTGTTTATCTTTATAAGTGATGTTTAGGTCAATTTTATTCCAGTTTTTGTTAGAAAATTGTACATATTTGGTTTTGTCTATATTAGGTTTAAGGTTATTCTTTTCCATCCAAGTTATTATTTTGCTTACAGTACTATTTATTTCCTCATTATAGTTGTCTGTAGTTTTAGGGATGATTACGGACACATCGTCTGCAAAGAGTATGCAGGGATGGTCAGTTACTTTTGACAGGTCATTGATATATAGCAGAAATAGTGGAGGGGCTAAAATACTGCCCTGTGGAACGCCTGTTTGGTTGTAGCTTAGTTTGGAATTAATTTTCTGTTCACCGTTTTGATCGGGTTTATCCACAGTAATTTCTACAACTTGCGATCTGTTTGTAAGGTAGCTTTTTAGCCATGCATTTGCTTTTCCGCGGATTCCATATTTATCACATTTCTTAAGTAGCAACTCATGTGAAACAAAGTCAAAGGCTTTTGACATGTCAAAAAATACAACAGTTGTCGGAATTTTCTGGTCAATATTTTTGGTAACTAGGTTAACTAAGTTAAATGCTGCTGTGGTTGTCGATTTTCTTTTTTGGAATCCATGTTGTTCATGATTTAAAATTTGGAACTTATCGATAAAATTTATTAATCGCGCATGCATGACCTTTTCATAAATTTTTGCTAGTATAGGCAATAGGGCTATCGGTCTATAATTGTCAACAAGTTTTTTATTTCCTTTTTTATGTATTGGTTTAATGGTTGTAATTTTTAATTTATCAGGAAACACTCCAGTGAATAACGACAAGTTTATTAGATGTGTTAGTACCGGGGTAATAGTAGGAGCTATGTATTTTATAATTTTTGTAGGTATTTCATCATAACCCGTTGAATTTGTATCCCTGAGTGATTTTATTATTTTTTTATTTCGTCATCATTGGTTGGCATTAAAAACATACTATTATTTATAGGGTCAATGTCATAATTATTAATATTAATGTCAAAATCGTTGTTCGTCAAATTTATATAATAGTCATTCATATAATTGGCAATGTCCGTGGGGTTTGTTAGAAGTCCGGTTTCAGTTTCTATCTCCTTAATATTTAGTTCCTGAATTTGATTATCATTATTTGAATTATATTTTATTAAGTCCCATGATGCCTTGCATTTATTTTTAGCTCTAGTTAAGTAATTTGTATTATGATTTTTTTGTGCTTTCTGAATACATTTTTTAAGTAGTTTATTATAATTTAAGTATTTGAGTTTATCGCCTTTATCAGAAGAGAAGTAGTATTTAAAACGCAGGTCTCTTTTAGTTTTAGTGGATTTTTTAATGCCTTTAGAAATCCACTTCGTGTATTTTTTCACTAGGTTGATTTTGATCTCAGTTTTGGGAAAGCATAGGTCAAAAAATAGGACTAGTAAATCATGAAATTTAGTAAACGCACTATTAACTTCTTGATCAGAAAATATGTCAGACCATTTTAAATTAGATAAACAGTCAAAGAATTTCTCCTTATTTTCGGCGTTAAAATTTCGCTTGCGAATTATACGAAAGCGTAGAGGTAGAACTTTATTCTCTATTTTTATAAATATCATCTGAGCTGTTTCGTGATCTGACAGTCCCAGTGGAATAACTTCGCATATTGCATCCTTACAGTTACTTATAATTTGGTCCAAACATGAATTCCTTCTTGTTGGTTGTTTTATGTGTAATGTTAGACCGAAACTATTTACAATCCTAATTAATTCATCTGAGCATTTTTTATTTCTATCGGTTTTTTTCCCCAAAATATCAATGTTAAGATCACCTACTATCACTAATTGTTTCTTAAATTTATTTCGAAGGTTGCATAACATAACTTCTAAATTACGTAGGAAAACAAAGGGGTTTGAGCTTGGCGTACGATATAAGGCTATTATTACAATGTTATATGATATGAGTTCAATTCCACAACACTCAAAATCATTTTCAGACGCATATTTTTTCAATTGGGTCATTATTTTGTACTCAATGTGTTTTAGGCAGAATATACAAACACCACCTCGCTTTTTGTTCTTTCTTGAGTACCAGTCTCCTAATTTGTAGTCATTTAAGGCAACGCTACTCTCCTCACCCGCTTTAATAAAAGTCTCCGTTAGGCACACTACATCAACAAGCAAACCCTTTTTTAGGAACGTGTCGATCGCAATTTCTAGCAGTTCTTTTTTGCTTCTAAAGCCAGCAATATTTTGGTGAAAAACATTTAATGAGTGACAATTTTTGGATACGTCAATTGAATTTACGTCTTTTGTCTTATTTAACTCGTTATAATTTGTGTGTTTTAGAGGTTGATCTTGATTCGCGAAAAAAGGTACTGTTTGGGGTGTTTTTATAAAAGGGTGGTCTTATTGGCTGGTAAGTAGGCTTTATGTCCAGGTTTACTGAGAAATATGTGGGCAATTCGAAGCATTTCGGCAGAACTGTTTGTTCTTTACTGAAGTTGAGATATTTATTTTTGTAGTCGATTGTGTCAATCAGAACGTTCAATTTATTACAAGTATTGCTGTGGGTACGTAAAAAATAGCAGTTTTCATTATTTTTACAGATTAGTTCTAGATTATTATTCAGTAATTTTACATTTAGATATTTATTCTCCAGCACACTCAACACAATAATTGGAGAATTGTTGTATTTTTTTATAAACATATATAACTCATTTAACAGAGTAGTAGGGTTGTAGTCATTTTCTCCTACACAAATAATAATTTTATCACAAGGCTTACATGACAACTTCGTGTTTAACAGCTGTTGAGAGATAGCATTGTATTTTAACATTCCTTGTGCACAGTAACGTTCGTATGAGCTATTAGATCTCAAGTCAAGTAGGCGTTTAGTTAAACCTGTGATTTGCTGGGTTCCTAGGATGTGTATTGTCCTCTTCTCATGATTATTTTTGCTTCTAAGAAATGAAGTATCAGTTGTGATAGATTTTTTGTTAAAATGTTGTACAGTTTGTAATGCGTTACTATCTTTTCTTTCAGGTTCATGTTGTAGCTGGTTGGTTATTTTTGATCCGTTTAAATTTCTTGATTTTCGCTTTGGAGTACTAACACTTGGTGAAAATATTTTAGTTAAATTATTAATTCTGGTTTCTTGAGTTTTTAGTCTCTTTTCTAAATCTATTTTTTCCAGTACTAAATTTTCAATTTCCTTGTGTGCACTCTCTAGCTTTTCTTTTAGATCTCTTACGGTTTCCTGTAAATCAGTAAACTCTTGGCAATTCCATGCAGATAAATCGGGTAGACTTTTTCCAAGGGTATGAGAGTCGGTGGATAGGAAAGAATTATCTTCAAAACTTGTTGAAGAGGCATTAAAGTTAGTCAGTCTTCTTCTAAATGTTATGTTTTCAGCCATTTTTTCCATAACAGTGTTTTAAAATTATGTAAAACTTAACAAAAAGAAATGTAAATCGCGGGGATCGAACTCAGGACCCGACGATTGTGGGCGCGGCTTACGCCACTAAGCCACTGAGTCTACAGTAGGTCTATTGAAATTAGACGATATGTTGCTTACGCGTGAATCCAAAAACGCGTGAATTTTAATGTTTGTTCGCGCATAACTCCGTCGCTTACCAACCGATTTGAGAAATTCTTTTTTTACTGGAAAGGATATACCGCACCCTTCCTATAAGAAAGCGGTAAGTGGAATCGGCCAACTTTTCAGGAGCTTAAAAAAACGTGTTCAAGATTGTAAAAAAAATCCTAGGAAAACCTTTTATAGATCAAAAGATGGCATTTAGCAGCGGTGAAATGATAGAGTTTCCGATTTTTCATTGTGTTATGTATACTGTGAGATAAGGTTGAATTATACGGTTACTCAAATAATCCCCGAAACTGTTACAAAAGATGCCGTTGTAAATATGGATATTGCTTTGTTGTCATCTTTGGTGTACCGCATTAGCTGCGTTAAGTGTATTTATTCCATTATTCATACTCCAATTTTAGGTTAATCCGAAAGTGTAAGTATCGCTTACGTAGTTTTTACACGAAGAAGTCATTTAAGTAAACATAAATACATACTTTTTGCATGCGAAAGTATCTACGTTATACTGGAGCTTCTGAACTAACTTGTTTTTTGTTGGAAAAAATATTCAAATAATGAAGTATAACATCGTAAACTTCTGTTTTACTGTTCACAGATTGTCATGTACAAAAATTGTATGTCACTACTTTACAGATTTCAAATAGATAAAAACAATATAATCTGCTGCGTTTTAATCACATTAATCGATTGAGATTATGTTTATAGGTGTCCGAAGAAAAAACATGCCATAGAAGCCTATGGTATGTAATATGAAGTGCCTAAAAGCTAAATAAATGGATATCTTCTATCAATTACTAAAACACAGAAAAAAATCCTTTATTATTGTTGAAACGTCATGACTTTAATCTTTTAACGAACTTTAATGAAGTTACAGTATTTATTCACTTCCATCACTAGCTAGCTAACCTAACCTAACAGCATTTAGTCCCATCCAAAGGAAAGATAAGTAAATCTTGGTATTTTATACAAAAGAAGTTTATTCTAAATCGACACAAGGGTTTCCGCGGATTAGGTGAGTATTGGTGAAACAAAGGCTTTATAAACGCATATTTTTATGTGCAATTTCAGGTCATAAGAGGTCCACTCACGCTTGTGAAGCTTCCCAAAGGCGGCGCGGCGGTTGCTTTAGCAATCCGTGCGGGAATTTCAGACGCCAGACAATTGTCGTTGGAGACTAGACTTCCCGAGACATTTAAAATGCGGTATCCAATGATACAGAATTCAACGTAACGGTTGAGCCGACATCGTCACGTCCCCTTTTTTTTACTTGATAAAATCATCAAATGAGTCCTCCCAGCTCGGGCAGGGCGGCGTCCCCTTGGTGGTTGTTTTCTAATTTGGGTTTTCTTTACGCTTATTACTAGCCAAATCTAGAACAGGAGGCCTGAATGTTATTAAGATAGTCTTGGAGAGTTTCCACACGATCAACTGACAGGCATACATCATCAGCATTGATAGATAGATAGAATATACTTTATTGTAAACCAAAATAGTTACACAACTATTTTATAAACATTACTATTTCTATGGTTACAGTGGCAGTTTTATCGCTAATAGAGATATCTTCCAGAAAACCAGAGTATGTCAAGTACGGAACCCAAGACGTCTTAGTATTCGCCAGCTCGCCCTGAAGCGTGAGACGTCGAAGACACTTTTATCAATGCGAAAATTGAGTTCAATCTGTCCAAGACTATGTAGTATGTGTAGTAGAGCATCATTTAGCAGAGCCGAGAAATAGAGTGAAAATAACGTGGGAGCCATGACACAGCCTTGCTTCACATCACTTGTTATATTTATTAGGGTCTAAAACCTCATTGCGTCTCTGGAAGTATCTGTTCCACAGGGTTTGATAAGCAGCTATCGATGATATGGGCCAGTACCGTCCCAGTGGAAGACAGGAGATAGATGTAAGAACCACGGTCCAATAATATACCTTTATCCTTATAAAATTTGCAAATGGAGGCATTTTTCCAGTCTTGGGGTACAATTTCGGCTTCCCATACCTTGAGCACTAAGTTGAAGAGCCTACTTTGTATTTGTGGACCAGCATATTAATTGTAAAGCTATGATTGTAGACAGTCGGCTTTTGGTGTTTTACCGTTCTTCAATCTTTTGACGGCTGACATGAATTTACCAAGGGTTGATGGATTAGCTAAGTTCTCCTTGATGGGGCGGCATTCAAGATTTCCAATGTATGGTAAATCTGTTATCTGAGAGCAGAGATTCAGAGGGCCATTCAAATGTTCAGCCCACCTATCTTGGATTTAATTATGATCTGTCAGTTTACAGTCCCTGTCACGAGTATATAAGTATGTATTGGTGCCATTTTCTCAATTTGGGTCCGAAAATTGTTTTCAAGCCTTCTTCGATAAATGTACTCGTTTGATTTGTGTCAGCACAGAGTTGCATGTGTTTTGCTCTATCCAGCCACTGTTGATTTTTAAGTCACGGATCTTAATTTTTAGTTCGAATTGAATGGATTTTCATGTCTGTCGGATTTTGATAGAGATTTCAGTTCTAGTTTGTGGCTTTCAAGAAATGCTCTGATTTTCTTGCCTATGTAAGTCATCGAACCAGTTCTGGTTTTCCTTCAGTGGTTATGGTATAGTACATGACACGATATCATGAATTTTTGGCATACAAACGCCTTGGCGCCGTGACAACACAAACATTCACTGGTTTCTTATACGCTGCGCGTTGACGAGCTTTTATTTACAAACGCATCTTCGATCGGATTAGTCGATGCGATTTGACGATGGTCTGACCACACCCAGCACTCCACAACCCACATAGCTCTTGTTACCAAGACGTGGTTCAGATCTTTTTTACGCACAATAATATAATTAATAAGTTGCTATTGCTTGGATCTAGGGTACACCCACGAGATCTTATATTTATCTGCTAGGCGAAGGAGGTATTAGTCAGGCACAGGTCAAACTCTGAGCACAAAGTGACAAGCTCCAAGCCATTAGTATTGCAGTTCCAAACTCCATGCCAACCAAGGGTACCACGCCATGCTTCGTAATCATCAATCAATTTTGTCTTGAGGTGGAATTCCCGTAAGAACGCAGGGCAGGTCCCGATAGAATTCTGATTTATTATCATCATTAGCAACAGCTAATGTTGGTGCGTAGATACTGATGATGTGGATAGAATTAAGTATCATTAACTGGCAAGCACAAGGTCATTATGCGATCATAAATTCCTTTCGGAAGTTGAGTTAAGAATGCCGTAATTTTGTTACGCACTGTGAAGCCAATTTCCGCTAGCTGTTTGCTCTTCTCCTGGTTTTCGAATCCAATAATACATACTCATCTGCTCGCAAAGATTTCCGCTACCACTTAGATGGGTCTCACTTATAGCCGCGATATCTATGTTGTATCTCGAGAGTTCCCTTGCCACGGTGGTAGTTTTCCTCTCGGGACACAGGGTAGAGGCAACATCCAAGAATGTACGCATTCCATGCTCCTATTATAAAGTTTTTCGCAGTATTCTTATTATGTCTCTTGCGATCGTAAAGAATTAAGTGCAGCTACGCGTCAGGTATTTATGACAACACCTTGGAGAAACTACGTAACGATATAAAACGCAAAACAGTCCCGCAACAAGTTTCGTGCAATAAGTAAGTAAGTGGACTTGCAAGACACGCCTTCGTAACAGTATCCAAGAACAAATGCCTATGTTTATTTACTTTTATAAGGTTATTTTGTTTCTTCGTGTTGGTTATGGGTATGTGTGTTTATGGCTTTATACTCAGGGAAAGTTTTAAAATAAACAAATATAATTATGTATGTATACATCTTTTTAAGACTGGAAAACTATTTTATTTTTTGTCGCAAAAATTTACATTTTTTGTGACAGTGCCCTTATTTTTGGCGCTAGCTTCATGAAAATTTGTGAGAAGGTGTATTTAAATACGGTCGATTTTTTGCATTAATAAAAAAAATTGACGCAAGTTGATTTACGCGATTCTTCCAGGAGGGGTGCGATACGTACAAGCGCATTTTGAAAAATCAACAAAGACTTTATCAATGTTGTCTACACCAATTCCTCCGAGGTTTCTGGTCCGATTTCGATGGTTATTTTTTTATTCGATGCAGTATACCTGCCAATAAAAACTTTAAAAAAATATATAAGTAACCGACTTCAAGAGCAACCACAAAAAAATTTATTAAAATAACCTACTAAACAACTTTTCTATCGAAAGTCGGTGGCAAATGCAGAGTGTTAAGTAATCCAAAATTAAAAAGACAATGCGTTTAGGTGGACGTAAATGTGTACACAAGTAGTGAACCTTCTGCTCTGAGCTATACTTCACGTTGGACTGTCTGGACGTAATGTGAAATTATTCATCGCACTGCTGTTTAAATTGACTCAAACAATAACGAGCAGAATGTATTTATTTATGTGATGGAGCGGCGCGTTCGTCGATGTTCAACAAATTACTCGTTGTGTATGTATCGACTCACCTTTGCCCTCATTAATAGCGTGTGTGTCGGTGCGCGGCTGCAGCTCCTGGATACGTTCCAGTTCGTACACACATGGGCGCGTTGCAGTCCGGCCGTTCTCCACTAAACATTTCTTTCCAAGATGTCGCGGTCTGTAATATCTGTGTAAGTTTCTGCACTTTTCGCCTCTGGTTTCGGTTACAGGGATAAAAGCAAAAAGTAGATTGTTTGCCAAAGGAGCAAACAACTATTTCAAAGGAGACAGTGTTTTTGTGTGGGGAAGAAAGGATCTCGAGTGGCGACCACGGACCGGAAAACGCAGCGTAGGTAGGCCTCCTACTAGGTGGACCGACGACATCGTGAGAGTCGCGGGCAACCGATGGATGCATGTGGCCAATTGTCGTTCGGCGTGGCGGTCTAAGGGGAGGCCTATGCTCAGCGGTGGATGTCTTCCGGCTTATGATGATGATGATGATGATGAGTGTTTTTTCCAGAGCGTAGGCTAGGTGTCAGGCTGGCAACTCGGCGATTTGGAAATTCCAAACTTAAAAGGGTAATGGAAAATACGAAATTCTCACGGACGGAGTGCTCGTATTTGTATTACAAAATGTGCTAGTTAGTTTAGTTATCATCTCACATAATACATGCCTACAGTTGCTCGTCTAATTTTAATTAATGCTGCTTGAGTTTATTCTTTAAACCTTGTAATGAATTGTTAACTTTCAAATAATGTCCGTATAACACTTTTCAATAATATTGATAAATGTAATTTCCTTCCGGCATCGTTTCACGCTCCACGGAGCAGTGCTCGCTCATTAGACACGTTCCTTCGCAACGACGACGACGCCCGCGCGACCCCGTGCGATCTCATGCGATCACGTGCAATCGCGTGCGTGTTGAGTAACGCCCGTGGTAACGCGCACGATTCGCTCAGTGAACTGTTTACTGTTAATAAGTTCTTATTTACAAGTTTAACACTTGCTTGCTCAGAGTGATGTATGTTGTCATCTCGGCCCGAGCAGCGGCTGGTGTCGCGCCTTCGTTCACTCAAATCATCGGTTTATGAGTTGACGAAGTAGAAGCTCGTTAGCTAGTTTAGTTCGGCGATATAGTATAATCCTCAGACGGGATCCAATTACTTGCGTGAACCGCAGTGGCCGCCCCTCCCCCACACACCCTCCAGCGGGTCAGCGCTCCCCCGCATCTATCTGTGTTGTACACTTGTAGATGTCGGCGATGTTGTGGAGTCGACCTGTGCCAGCTGTGTGCCGCCAACGACCGTGTGCTATGGTGACTTGGTGACGCTTGTTAGGTGTATTCATTTCATCTCTTTTAGGGTTTGCTGGAAAACCTACAAGAATCGAGATAATTTTAAGAAGAGAGGTAAAACTCGTAGGTCCTAATGAATTTGCTTGAATACTTACTATAACATTTCATTTTGATGGCGGTTTTAACGTCCCTATTTACAGCCACTCAGTCAGAGCGAGCGAGTCAGAGGCCTATGTTCAGCAGTGGACGTCTTCCGGCCGATGATGAGTCAGAAACTATTTTTCGGGAGCTGATATTCCATTTGGACGTGAGTCACTTAATCCCCTGCTGCCCCGAGGGGGACATTCGCAAAAGGCATGACATTCTCGGGTGAATGTGAAAAGTAATCTAATCGTGCAACCTGCGCTCATCCAAGGTATCCGCAGCGGCGACTCAATAAATACGAGCACAACTTCTGTTACCATAAGAACCACCCGCACACAGCTCATAACACATCTCAGAGTCTTCTATCAGGTCCAGTTAAGTCTTTGCCAGAACAAGAAGAAAGATGCTGTGCTGACGTAATACTGAAACGCTGGGGTGCTTTAGTGCTCGTGCCAAGCGTTGGACTAGGTAGGTAGGTGCTCAGTGTGGATTACACAGATCTGCTATTTGCCGGGTGACTGGGCGCGCGGCCGGCAGCTCGCGCCTCACCGCACGTGCCGCCTAGTGTTATTATACTTGTCGTCGCCATATCAATTGACCTCCGCTAAAACTTGTTACATTAGAACACATTTATTTTGGTTTAATCAGTAAATATAAGTTTTTAAACTGACATGGTCACTATTACAAATATTAGGGTTTAAATTGGGATATTTACCATAAAATAAATATTACCATATTTATTTTATATAATATCCCTTTTTAAACCCTAATATTTGTAATCACTAAATGTTTAGTTAAAAGTTATCTAAATAAAAATAAAGAAAAAATAACATCGTGTTGTCTACGGCTCTGCGCCAAATAGTTCTAGTTCAGAAAATTGTCGAGCAAGCAGTGCTCGACGGGTTGTGTTCCACGCGCGCCTCAAAGATTGTCAGCAAGATGTCGGGGCCTTTAGAGGGCTAAAGCCTGCCGGGGACTTTTCAAATTACCGTGACCCTGGAACGTAAAGGACACCGTTGATTTTAGTCAGTACAAGTCTGACAGTCCCTCCCGCCCTGCCCCGGGGTTGGAGGACTCATTTGATGATTTTACCATGATAAAAAAAAGTAAACTGGTCGACGCTGGTTTTCAACTGCTTTCGATATTCTCGTCGTGGGGGCCTTAGGCAGTTGCCTATTTTACCTTATTAATCCGGCCCTGCCTGACACCATGAATTAATTCATCGGTGGATTGAAGGTCTGACGCTGGTCATTCAGGCGAAACAGCAACCCACTTTTTGATCTGTTGCTGGTATACAACTTATTTGGAAAACTTCAGTTGTTTCTTCACAATTTCACTGCTTATAATATGTACACCGTTTTACGACGCCATCTCTTTTGAGCTGCTCATAAGATGTAGCCGTACAATCTGTGCCTGTACGTGTACGTCGACCATCCTCAGAGCGATACTATTGGCAGCGGTCAGACTTGGTGTGTTTCGGTGAATTCGGTAAGGGCTCGTCAGAGGAGTTCTCTCAGGTGCACCTTCGAACTGTCTATCTAGTTGACACATTCAGTAATTAGATACAGTTTTGCATATGTATATATGCACGTACACAGAGTACACACATACAGTTGTGTGTATTTCTAGAGTGTGCTCTAACAAGTCGCCGCACCTCATAAACTAATGCTCGTCACGCGGCGCCGTTCGCTCTCTGACACAGTTCGCACAGAGTCAGCTCGGGGGCGACGCCGACGCTCGCAACTTAGTTAAGGTGTCGGCGGCGAGGCGGCATTAATCCGTTTGTTAGTTCTCAGTTCACGCAGCTTCAATAGTGTGCACGACATCGACAGCGTCAAATCAACAGCGAGTGTTGAATACGCAGTCGACCACACTCCACACAACTCGCTTCTGAATATACAATGTCATCCTATCTGTGAAAAATGGTGCTATCACTAATAGCCAGTAATAGGTATGTCACATGAATTATTGAAGAGTACGGTGGTATGCGGCGGCACATATCGACATTTACGAGGGTCGCGAGAGACGCGCCGCGCATATCGATAAAATGTGTGTGGAGCACCTCTAGCGAGTGCGATTGACATTCATTACGTGAGATGGATAGAGTTATGTTTTATTGAAGGAGACGTTACCCGACCAGCACACCGAGCCCCGTCCAGCGCCGGCGACAACGATACCGGTCGCAATGCTATGATTTATTTCTCTTACGAAAGTTGATTCAAACTTTTAAAAAAATTTCGGAAGTTTGCAAAATACTAATGTTAGTCATCACGACATAGCACTGAGTTTGTTACTTTGCTAAATATTTTATGAAACACAAACTTTAAACTTTTCCTGTGGTCATTCATAGCTTCAAACTATGAAGAATTCACTAATTAACTCTATGCACAAACAACACATCGCCGTGCGTGCACTTGAATTGCATTCAATAGACGGGACGACAGTTGCGTCGTCGTCGTCGGCCTGACTCCATACCCATACATACAAGTCTCCCGACTGTCGCGCCTGTGGTCGCGCCTGTACACAAAATTAGCCTTTTTGATATTTCTTTGAAGGTGTGATGTTGTACGGAGTATTTATTTATCATAATCATCTGGCACATTCACACAGTACACACTAGTAGTTGCGTGGCGGTGCCGGAACAGCTGCGTGGGGGCGGGAGGCGCTGTGGTTGTGTGAGCGCGTGTCGCTGCCCGGAGTAGCGCCCGCTGAGCACAACCAGACAATTATCTTAGCAAACATCCGCCCTCCCCCGCACCCCGTACTCCGCACCCGCACCCTCTCTCTTCTAATTTATAATTCATCCCCCCCCCCCTTCGGAGCCGGTTTGCCGACTGACAAGCGGTCTATTTGTGACTAACTAACAGGGTAAACGCTGACGGACTACTTGCTACTCGACTCGACCGCTCGCCTCCACCCGCTCGCTATCCATAACATATTTTGCAAAAAGAACTTAATCTAGTAAGTATAGCTTCAAGTCGGATGTTTGAATTAATATAGCAGATAGTGGACATCTCTGTCAGCTAGGACATGAAAAATCACAGATGCTGAGCACTGTCGGTCTACGTGTGGGTAGGACCGAGCACGCGTGTGCTCTCGTCACCCTGTGTCCGAATCTCAGGCTGTGAGCTACATACATTTTTTATCGTGGTTTCTTATCATACAATTTGTTTGAAAAAATATTGTGCATTTGACCAACTTTGTTCCATTTTTTTTTCTTCCGGTACGAGCAGCATAAAAAGTTTCTGACTACATTCAGATTTTGAAAATCGCTGTACACCGCATTGTGACATATAATCACGATGTACAGTGATTTTGAAAATCTGAATGTGGTCAGCAACTTTTGATGCTGACTGTAAGTACAATAAAATGAACCTGACATGATACAGAGGCGAACAGCATTAAAAAACATTTGGTCAATGTCACTAATTTTTGTGGACAACTCACACTTGACCAAAAAAATAAAAACGTTAAAAAGAAAAAAAGGTTCAAAGAGCTAAAGGTTCCTCAGAAAGTTATCCCTACTATTACCTACTACTCTATGGATGCGGATTTCTTCCTTATGGCCAATTTAAAAGAAAGACCCTGTGTATACAGACCCTTGGAGACAAAACAGTCTTAAAACTGTAAAGTCACTAAACTTATGGAGATGCGCACACTTGAAACAAGGCGCCTAATAGACTAAACTGTCCAAGGCTGACCGCAGACTAGAGCTAAAACAGTTTTAAGACTGTTTTGTCTTACACAAACAAAACAGTTTAGAAACTGTTCTGCCCACCAACCACCAAAGCCGAACGAAACTATCTGGCTACCTTTAGGACTTGCAAAACGTTTGCTGATATTAGTGCCTCCATTGCAACACAGGTATTCTGCTGACTGCAGAAAGTGTTATAGCCGGAAAAGACAAAGTCGCCGAACAACAAGTTTCTTTCAGCGTGGTGGCCTGGACACAACTAAAAAGAATTGTTCTGTGGCTAGTCTACGGTCAGCTTTAATTTACGCTATTAAATTAAAATTAAATCATAGCGTGTAATGCAAAATAAAGTAGGCTTGCAATTAGTATATTCGGCAGTATACCGAATACGGAATATTCGGCGAGCCCCCCTACCGAATAGCCGAATATTAGGCAAAAGTGTTCCGGTGGACTTTAGCGTCCAAACGTGATTGTTTCGCACTCGTTTGTTCTATTGTACATATGCCAGCACATCCAGTTACTTCAATCGAGGAGCACGGCAGTGCCTCCGCCAAGTCGAACTCAAACCAAAACTGCTGTACTATCTAATCCTTTACTGGAACCTTTGGCCGCATTTTCAGGCCCTTATTTGAGAACCTTTGGATAAGACCAGAACGCAGAAAAAAATTGTACCTTTTTTTGAGACTTGGCTAGTTTTTACAGAATGTTTTTGGTGGGATCTTTCTTTCTTTAATAGATTTTCAACCTTATCACAACAGTGGAAGGTAATTCGATTGGTAAAATTTGACGGTTTCGGGTAGGTTGACCTGCTGGCGTGTGTACTAACCGCTGCGTGCCCGCTGTAAGTTGCTCTGCGCCTGATATTGGGAACGCACTACTTTGTGGATATCGTATTACAAATGGGTACCGAAACGAATGTTGAGCATAGAAAAGTTCTTAACTTTTCTAATATAGAAGATGATTCTGCACGTGTTTTATGTACCGATGACTACTTAAATAATTGTAAGAATTCGGCCGAATACAATAAAAGCAGCCGAATAGGCCGAATACCGAATAGTAACCGAATATTCGTTGCAAGCCTAAAATAATTAGACATCAGCGGTACAACAAAGTAATTCTATTAGTAGATAATATATGTATATTGTAAATATACTTCTAAGAGGTGATTTGTTTAACCTAACAAGTGGTAAGAATAAGTGGCTGGTAGCACTGACACACGACAACATCATGCTGCCATCGTGTCATGTGACGTCTCCCATCACTTGCGCCGCGGTGCGACTCATCTCACACTCATCTGGGATGCCGTCACGTTTCTTTGAGCGAATGACGTAGGAGCCGGCGGGAGGCGGCGGGGAGCGCGCGGGCCGCGGGGCGGATCGATCGCGCGCCCTGCACCCGCGGACCTGTTTGTTATTCAGATCCTTAATTACCCAAGTATCAAAATATGGTTATATAAGTATCCTAAGAGCATGTATTCTTAGGTTCCATAGAAATCCATTAAGAGATTCGTAAGACAGTGTTATGATTTGTGAAAATGTTTTTCCGATTTAAAAATCCGTGTTTAGTGAAATGTACATTAACTTTAATTTATCACACGCACCGGACATACCAGTAAGTCAGGGAGACGCCGGCCACAACCCGCGCGGGTGACACGACCTGCGAGCACAACGCGCCGCGCCCGCACTCCGCGTTATTTAATTTGCAACTTTAATTAATTTTAACATTTTGCTCGAGTCGCGCAAACGCCGCCGCGCCGTACATAATAGATACGGCAGGTAGCACACTGACTGTGCACCGCGGGCTCGCTCACGCTGCTCAATTAACTTACAACACTATTTGTAAGGAATCAAATGTAATTACACAGCCGTAAGTCGTCGTCGTCGTCAGTCGTTCCGCTCACAAAAACTTAAAGTAATTCAGAGCGCGCCATCATCCGTCCATGCGGCCGCCCGGCGCCCGGCGCCCGGCACTACTCTCATAACAATCGCTGTTGCTCGGCCGGGAGTGCCGCGTCTTCTTGTCAAAATGTCTCATTACTATCAAGAGGTAACAATCTTGTTGTATCGCGACTCGAGTAAAAACTTTTGTTTGGCACAATAATAATATAATTCTTTAACAATTTATAAGGCGGGTATCTAAGCGCACGACAGTGGGCAGGGCAAGTTCCAGCAAAAGGCCGCGCGCATGCCGTGCACTATTTACACGAACCGTTTCGATTCACTTTTGACCCCCCCCTGTAGCTCAGTGCCTATTGCAAGTACAGACATAAAATTTTACCTACGTTATCATCAGGTTTAGGCGCATTAGGGCTAATTGTCATTTTAGTAACCGACTCCCAAATGCCCAAATGGACTACTTCTCATTTGGTCTACTTCTCACTTGGGCTAATTCTCATTAGGGTTATTTTTCATTACGGCTACTTCGCTGGGAATGTTTATTGAAATAAGTAGGTACTGTCTTTATGTACATATATGTTACAGTCAAAGTGCTTGACCCGTTATTATGCATCATCTACCTTCTTCTATCTTCTATAATACACAGTATGCCAATTTCCAGAAGATCCTGAGATATGACCCTGTGAAAATAGCTAATTTTGGCTCTGACTAACTGACTCACTCATTGACCACACTAGGAATTTCTCCTGAGTCATGGGTGCGTTTACAAACATATAAGCTTAAATACACAAACGCCCAGACCCAAAACTTGTAGATCAGACAAATATTTGCTCCATGCGGGAATCGAAACCGCGACACGCAGTGCAGCAGTCCAATCGCTCAGCTACTGCGCTAACCGTGCCGCCGTATTCAAATTCATTTGTTTTTGTGAACACAGGATATAAAAGAAAAAAAGTTATACTTATTAATTGTTAAGTCCATCCTATGCTTTTTTTATTTTATCGTGTTTTCACTTACTTATGGTTTTTTATTTATTTCGGTCCACAGACATGCACAAATCGCTATTCGGTGCTTTTAATTTACTTCCATGCACATTGAAGTTACAAAAAGTCTAAGTAATATTTTTATGAACTGATAGATTTCTAGTAGTTTTTTTTTATGCTCATCACTTCATTGAAAACGTTTTTTTTTCCCCTGAAGCGCATTGAATGGTCTCGCGTTCAGTGGCGCGGTGCTCGGTGACAGGCGCGGGGCGGTGGCGATTGAATTAACGCACTGTAAGCCGATAAAAATGATAATAGCGGCGTGTAATATTGTGGAGCGGCGAGGACGGCCAATTTAACGGCTGAAGTGGCGCGTGGAGGGGGAGGGACCGGGGTGAGGAGGGGGGGGGGGGGTGAGAGCACACCGCTGCCGCCCGCCGGGAGCCGCGATATTTAGATAATTTCACGCGCCACTTGAACGGCTCCAGGAGCGAGCGGCGTCTGTCAGCGACGTGCCACGCGGCACACGCCTAGCCCCACGCCATACGTGTAAAGTGACACACTTCATTATAAGGACAGATGCCGCTTACTTAGGGCCCGTTTTTTGATCAAAACTTAAACTATTTTTAAAGATATCATACTCATCTGCAATGATAGAACTGGAAAGGGTGGTGGTGAGCAAAGTATAAAATAATACAACAGGACGACGCCTTTGATCTCGTGAAAAATGACAACAACGTCTAGACAGCATCATGGATGCCACGGTTGTCACAAGTTAACAAGATTTACGAAATTATTTACAGATAGCGCGCGAGTTGAATGCAGTCGGGGTCTGAGGTGAAGAGCCCCCCGCTACCCGCACGCCCCACCTCACGCGCCTGCAGTGTAGTACTTTGCCATACTTGTCAACAGCACTACCGCATTCCTAAGCTCTGCATTCAACTCGCGCGCTTAGTGTACTTAATGTAGATCAACATCGTTAGCAAGCAATAAATAATATTAAAACTTAATATATGAATGAATTTCTGTATATCTAGACACACGCGGTCGCGTGTCAGCCAAGTTCTGCCGTGCGCACCGTGTGTAAAAACGAACTATTTAGAGACACTTTTGAGCCCTTCATAACTCAACGAACATTTTAACTAAAGTCTTTGTTATTTAGATATTCACGTCCAAAATTCGTTAATAGTCGCCATATTCCTGTGGCTAGACCCGAGGCACGGGGCGACGCGTCGTGTACCATGTGCACCTCAAGGCATCTGACGAGGCCTCCAATTGTCAAACGTCTAACATAACACACGAGAAACTAAAGTTATAATATGTATGGATACTGGGACTCTTGTAACTAGATGAGTGACATAGAGTGCTATGCTTATGTGCAATTCATAACTACCTAATACCTATGCTTTTATCAAATAAATAAATAATCCATGTGCCGCGGCGTGTTACATCATAAGCCGGTATTATTAACACAATGAGCGGCTAGTCGGTCGCTCGTATATTGTGCGGATAAATAGGCCACAGTTCCATTTGATGTAACAAAACGAGGGGCAATTTATAAACACAGTGATGCGAGCGCCGCGAACAATAGTCGCGCGCCGTATTAATCAGAGACACAATGGGGCGCCCCACACTCCGGCCCGCGCCGGACGAGCTCGCGGAGCACACGACTCGCGCGGCACGGCATGTGTGGCTACCGAGGCTAATGACTAACACGCTAATGTACCGTGTCTGAAGGCGACTGCTTCAGAAAGCTCACAACATTCCTGCCGATGAGGCACCTGTGAAGTAGCTCGTGCAGCTTCCACTCGTTCTAGTACGTATGATTGAGGAAAACAATTGAACTCATTTAAAATAGGCAATAATAAAAACACAATTAAAGTGGCCATGTCTGAGGCACACACCACACACTCTGTTGGTCGAGGATGAAAGGCGGTGTGTTGTCCCTTCTGCAGTGATAGTTATTATTTATTTTACGATCTAGATCCAGAAGGTGACTGTTATATTTCACTTTATATTATTTATTGAAATAATAGACACAAATTAATTAATTGCGTTTTATTGATTTTCATTGAACATCGTTACCATGGAAACTGTATCTAGCTAACCACAGAGCATCCTCTATCTATAACTAAAAAGGAGTTCCAACACTCTCCCCCCACTTATTATGAAAAAGCAAAAAAAAATAAAGAAATAACTTAACATTACCTATTCTAAATCCTGCCCACATTTCAGTAGCTGATAAAAATAACATAATAATAACTTAACATTACCTATTCTAAATCCTGCCCACATTTCAGTAGCTGATTGGCATGTCGTTTCCACGACATGCCATCCACTTCTACCATATAAGTCACACCTGGTACTAGAGTCTTAATAATTTGTCCTAGACTCCAATTCTTTTTGTGTTTTCTTAGATCTTTGACCATTACTTTTTCTCCAGTTACAAATGTCTTATACAAGTTTTTACTACTATTGGTTAATTTAATTTGTTCATCATCAATTTTCTCATGTACTGGATTTGGCCGCAACAATGAGAAACGACATCTTAACTCTCTTCCATACATAATTTTGGCCGGACTTTGACCAGTGGTTTTATGTACAGTACATCTATAGTCAAACAGAAACAGATTACAAGCATATTCCACAGTCTGGCCACTTTCTACAATTTTTATCACATGTGACTTAAATGTTTCTACAAACCGTTCTGCCAGACCATTTGTAGCGGGATAGTATGGAGGAGAGAAAGATTGTTTAACTCCTACTAGCTTACAAAACAATTTAAATTCTTCACTGGTCCATGTTGGACCATTGTCGGTCACCAAATGTAACGGATATCCGTAACGTACAAAAATGCTTTTAAATACTTCTATTGTTTTCTTAGCAGTTATATTAGTCATGACAAATGCTTCTGGCCATTTAGAATAAGCATCTATTACTACTAAGAACATCTTCGAATACAGAGGACCTAAAAAATCTGCATGCAATCTATGCCAAACTGTTGGTGGCTGAGGCCACACTGATACCTTGGTTTTTTCAGGATTTTTATGATTTTGCAAACAAATTAAACAGTTTTTTGTTATACCTTCAATGTCTGCATCCATGCCTGGCCACCAAAAGTATGACCTTGATATCTCTTTCATTCTAGTTATTCCTAGATGACTAGCATGCAGCTCTGCCATGACATTTTCTTGTAATTGCTTGGGTATAATTACCCTATATCCCCATAGTAAACACTCTTTCTCCATAGTATTTTCATTCTTTCTTTTAAAGTAAGGTTCATAATCATCACCCATCTCATTTTTAAGTGGCCACCCATCTCTACTAAATCTAATTAAATCACACAATATTTTATCTTTTTGAGTTTCCTTTTGCACAGTTTGCCAATTCAACATATCTAAATCAGATTTATTAATATAATTAACAGTATTAATTTCAAAATTCCTTTCAATAATTTCCGGGCATTTCCAATCGTTGTCTAACCCTACACGTGACAAGTAGTCTGCTGGATTATTTTTTGACTTAATATGTTGGATCTCGTAATCAAAAGCATTTAAGAATATCGCCCAATATTGTTAACGTCTTGCTGCCATTTTTGGTATACCATATTTCGGGCCTAAAATTTTTGAAAGTGCTTCATTGTCAGTTTGCAAAATAAATTTTCGCCCATATATAAATTCATAAAACTTACTCACTCCAAAAATGATAGCAAACGCTTCTTTTTCTAATATTGGATATTTAATTTGAGCATCGTTCAATTTTTTACTGGCAAAAGCTACAGGTTTTATGACATAACTACTATCTCTTATTGATAAAACAGCAGCTACACCATCATCTGCAGAGTCACATGTTAATATGATTGTTAAGTTTGGGTCAAAATGTGATAATGTAGCTGTTTTTGACAGTGCTTTTTTAATTTGATTAAATGATTTATCACATTTCTCTGTCCATTCAAATCTATCTTTTTTTAAACAATCATATAATGGTTTCAATATTATTGCCATATTTTGTAAAAACCTGTTGTGATAGTTAACTTTTCCAAGGAAAGACTTCAACATTTTCATGTTTTCCGGTGGTGGCAAAGATAATATAGGTGCTATTTTACTTTCTACAACTCTTATGCCAGTTTTGTCTACCTCAAAACCAAAACTACTTAATTTTTCTTCTAAAAATTTACATTTGTTTGATTTCAATCTAAGACCAATTTCCTTAATTCTATGTAGTATTAATTTTAACTTTTCATATGTTTCTGGTAATGTTTTACCACATATGTAAATATTGTCAATGTACGCTATTACATCTAATCCTGTAAGTGTTTTTGTAATCAACCTTTGAAAAGACCCGGGCCCCGTACTAACACCAAAAGGTAAATACAAATATTTGTAAATACCTTGTTCAGTGACAATTGTAACTAATTTTTGTGACTCTATATCTAATGGCGCTTGTAAATACGCCTCCCGCAAATCCAATTCACAAAAGTAAGTATTGCCTTGGATCTTCATTAAAATGTCATTAATTGTTGGTAGAGGAAAATGATCAATTTGTAAGTACCTATTTATTGTGATACGAAAATCACCGCACAATCGAACTGTTCCATCCGGTTTTAAGACCGGAACCACTGGAGTACCCCACTCTGAATACTCCACTGATTCTATACGCTTTGCCTCAACCAATCGTTTAATTTCATTGTTTACTTTATCCTTTAATGCAAATGGAACAGTTCTCACTGGCATAATATGGGTTTGACATCTGGTTTAATTGACAAATGTATTGGTTCTCCTTTATAATTTCCCATACCAGGTTTAAAAACTTCATCAAAATCGTTTTTAATTTCTTCAATTAACTTTTCTTTTGTTATTTCCAGACATATTTTTTGATCAAATTTTGGGGGCCACAATAGCAATAAAGAGAGCCAATCTTTTCCAATTATCTTTGGAAATCCATCTTTAACAACAAATAACCTTTGGTTGCTTATTTCTACAGATTTATATTTAATATTTAGATTTTCAATGACCCCTAATGGTGTTGACGTGGATTGGTCAAAGTTGGTAAATATTACATTACATTTTTTTATTTCTAAATCAGGAAAATACTCTGATTTTTCAGCTAAAGTGATGGTACTTACATCCGCACCTGTGTCAACTTCAAATTCTAATACCTTTCCATTTACTACAATGTTTAACCTGGCAGCGGGAACTTTTTCTTTACCGTGAAAATAAAATATGTCAAATATTTCAGTGTCCGGTGGTTTACAATTTTTTACATTATTTACGTCATTATTTTCTGAACTTGGAGTTTCAACTAGGTTAACATTATTCACTTTCACATTCCTATTTTTACCACACTGTTTATAGATATGGCCCTGGACACCACACTCACTGCAAAACTTTTCACGTAGCGAACATTGTGCTTTTATGTGTCCGCTCTTCCCGCAACAAAAACATGAAAAATCTTGCTTACTACCGGATCCTGGATTCTCTTGCTTAGTACCGGATCCTGGATTCTGACGAAACACTCTATTTTTATTCTTCGAAAAATTTCTTCCTTGCAATTTAAACATCTGTGTTTGATCCTGTCCTCTTTCCTGGTTGAATGCTAATTTATATGCTGTCTCCGCCGTCTTCCCAATAATAGTTAAAATTTCCAAAGGTTTATCCGCTGACTTTAACAATTCAAATTTTACTGCATCACAATAAGTGCCATTTAATAATCTTTCTTTAATTTCTGAATCTAAATTTTTAAAGTCGCAGTTTTTCGACAATTTTTTGAGTTCCATAATGAACTGTTCTATAGTTTCATCCGGTTTTTGACACCTTTTCCGGAATTCCGCTTGGTGGAGTGCATAGTTCTGAACGGGGTGATAATATTTCTGTAATTTTTCACAAATAGTTTCATAATTTTCATTTACAGGTGATATCGGTGTACACAATGCGGTCAGTAGCTCATAAACTTTAGTGCTCAACTTGGTAATAAGTAATGGTACTTTTTTTGTTAAAGGAATATCATTCAGCAGCACGAAACACTCAAATTGTTGAACATATGCATTCCAATTTTCCCCATTAAATATTTCTAACGAAGAAATAGCTGCCATGTTGGTTGATAAAAATTTTGCTTTTAGTCCGTCGATGTAATTTCGTAAATATGTTCGTAGTTCTTGAATAGAGTTAGAATCCGAAAATATTGTTTTATGAGCTAGTTTATTTGCAATTTCTATAAGTTCAATCTTAGTCATTTCTTGAATCCACGTTTTCTTTCCCTGTTTTATGAGTTCTTCAATAGTATCCATGGATGACCATTTTTACTGAGACAACAATTATTTTTATCTATACTTTCATAATTAGTCACTAACTTTTACACGGGTCGTCGTATCACGCTCGTCGCCAATGTTATATTTCACTTTATATTATTTATTGAAATAATAGACACAAATTAATTAATTGCGTTTTATTGATTTTCATTGAACATCGTTACCATGGAAACTGTATCTAGCTAACCACAGAGCATCCTCTATCTATAACTAAAAAGGAGTTCCAACAGTGACATTGCCATTTCGTGCTGTACGGCGAGCATGACGGCTAACGGGTGCTGACTCAGCCCTCACGCTTGACCGATTTCTTTTTCCTTACCACACGACCTGAATGCCAAATTTCATAACGCTAGGACAATATTGGAAGTCCCCTAAAGGTTTTGATTACCGGTCAGTGAGTGAGTCAGTCAGTCAGTGCTAAAATTAGCTATTTTCACAGCGTCATATTTCAGGAACTACTGAAGGTATATGTGTAAAATAGGAATACTGCTTAAGTACTAGTATATGATTACCTAGGTACAATTTTATCTCAATTCGTGCAATAGGCACTGAGCTTCAGGGGGGTCAAAAGTGGATCGAAACGGTTCGTATAAATAGTGCACGGCATGCGCGCGGCCTTTTACGACTCGCCGCCTGACCGCCGCCGCGTACGGACGTCTCCCCGTGTGTGCTCCGTGCCTGTGCTGTGTTCGCCGCTGCGTTTCGTTGTGCTCGCACAACGTCTCGGTAGTCTTTCGACTACCAAACAAAACTGTCCTTTTCAGGACAATCGTCAAAAACGTGTATTTGCCCCTTCAGGGAAAATCCACAGTTTCGTGGTTCTTGGTGGAAACCTCACGGTGTCAACGAAACCAAGAGGGTGGTGCCCCAATCCATCCCGCCAAACCCCTTCAGGGCGAGGTTAATTTATTGGAGTCGGGAGCTGGGACCTTGGCCTTGGGGGATCTCCTAGTCAAACCCAGTCTCTGGTTTCGTTCACAGCAACACACCTGGTGTCGGTTGGGTGTGTCTACCCCTTCGCACCAGACCCAAATAGGGCCCTGTTGCACATTAAGATTGGCAACAGGTTTACAAGCTTAGGGCACACCTTAGGTACTCACCTCCCTGCCGTACACAATCCCTAGGCAGGGGAGGCTACTCATCCCCGGGCACACCCACCCGGGGAGTTAGTCTGGTTAGGCTTTCCCCAATCTCTAAGGGAGCTTCACTCCCATGCCATCCACTTAGGATGGCTCCTCCTTCTACTGAGGACCTCCTTGTGGGGTTACTCAGAGACATCGTCGAGAACAACAATCTCGGCGATGTGTATGTTACTAGGCTCAATGCTATTGAGCAGCTCATCAAAGATAGGCGCGACTCTCCCCTGTCTCCCCCGTTAGCCGAACAAGGCATTCTACCGAAGTCTGCCAAGTCCCGCGAACCCGCGATCCGCGTCCCGACCCAACCCGATGCCACCCCCGGACCTTCAGTCCCTCAGCCTTCCTTGCCCGAACGTATGGACACGTCCGGCCCAGTCGAGTCTGATTGTGAGATCAGCGACTCAGCCGGTTCCTCTGATGAGGACTTTACCGTGGTCCTAGGTAAGCGCAAGGGAAAACATTCCTTGTCCTCAAAGGCCAAAAAGTCCCTCGCGGCTTTGCCTACCCCCTCTCCTCCGACCACTCGGGTTAACACCCCCACCCCCTCCCCGGCCCCCGCTAGCCGCCCCTCCAGCCCTAGGGCTACCCCCACCGCGGCTCCCTCTAAGAAGCCCAAACTTCCCCCTCCGATCTTCATTCACGAAAAGTCCAAATGGACTGATGTTTCAAGGGCCTGCGTGGACCTAAAAATCAATTTCATAAAGGCCACCAGTACCAATACCGGTATCAAGGTATCGACCCCTACGTCTTCGGACTATAGGGAACTCTCTCGTGTTCTTCGTTCGAGGAACATCCCACACCATTCTTTTTCTCTCCCTGAGGAGAAGCCCACCCGTGTGGTGATCAGGCGGATCCCCAAGGAGATTCCCACCTCAGACGTCCTAGAGGACCTTAAAGCCCAAAATGTCCCTGTTTCCGCCGTCCACCGCCTTCACAAGGCAAGGGGCGGCGACCTTTACGACATGGTCCTAGTGATCTGCGACCCAGTCGAAACAGGCCCCCATCCCATCTTCAAAATCCGATCTGTGTGCTCCCTGTCGGGCATCTCAATTGAGAAGCCCTATAAAGCACATACTGTTGGCCAGTGTCACAACTGCCAACAGTACGGCCACAGCCAGTCCCACTGTTTCGCACCTCCCAGGTGCGTTAAATGCTTAGGTGACCATAGCACGGTCAACTGTCCCCGTCCCAAGGATAAGGCCCTCTGCCAAGATCCTCCAAGCTGTGTCCTTTGCGGTCAAGTCGGCCACCCGGCCAACTACCGCGGCTGCCCCAAAGCCCCCAAATCTTCTTCTCCCAAACTGGCGAAGCGCGCTGCCGCCCGCCAGCAGAGGGAATCCCCATCTGTGAAGATTCCCTCTTCACAGATACCTAATAGATTAGGTCCCCAACGCCCATCTCCCTGGAACGCGCTGAACCACCAAAGGGCTTTCCCAGCCCTTGGCCCAGCGCCCTCCAATCCCGCTCCTCCTCTCCCAGACGTCCCCACTCCCCAGCCCGTGGCTCCCGTGACTGCTCCCGCAGCCGCTCGCAAGACCGCTCTTGCAGCCCCGGTTTTGGTGTCCCCCCCGTTAGGCTCCGGCCCCGTGGCCCTTGTAGACGATGAAGACATGCGGGTCATCATCTCCGCGTATAAGTCCGTAGAGAACTACGAAAATATCCTTAAGGCGTCGGCACGACAATTGGCCGCCCAACTCAGGGCGTCCAACGGTAGTCCCGACGCTTATAAGGCTATTTTCGCCTCTCACCCCCATGTAGGGGAAGCTCTTAAAGCCCTCCACCTAGTTTAATCTCCAATGGCTACTAGGAATAGGAACGTTCTCAAACCGCGGTCCCTCAGGTTAGGTTTCTTTAACGTTAACGGCATGCAAGGTCAGCGGGACGAACTCGCTACCTTCTTGCGCGATAACCAATTAGATATTCTCCTTCTCCAGGAGACGTTCCTAAAGCCACACCATCGCGATCCCAAAATTGCCAACTTTCAGTTAGTTCGTAATGATAGGTCGCGTTGCCACAAGGGTGGTACTCTCATTTATTACAAAAAGTCCCTGCATTGTATCCCGCTAGTCTCTCCTCCCCTCGAGTCGCTCCTCGAGGTTTCAGTCTGTCGGCTAGGCATGACCGGTCATCAGCCCATCACCATAGTCTCCGCCTATTTTCCTCCTGCTACCGGTGCAGAGGATCAGTCCCTTCTCGTTAGAGATCTCACCTCTATCTTCGGCATGAGCGATTCCGTTATCTTAGCGGGAGACCTCAACGCCAAACATCCAGCTTGGAATAGCACTATTACGACCCCTAGGGGAAGAGTAGTGTTCAACCTTAGCTCCACCCTCAATTTTGACCCCGTTGCTCCTTATGAGCATACGCACTATCCCCACGATCCCAACTGTCGTTCCGATGTCCTCGATATAGCGCTGCTCAAAAATGTCAACCTTAAGTTGAACGCCATTGAGACGCTACACGAGCTTAATTCCGACCACCGTCCTGTGCTCTTGCACCTGACTCCGCGCACGGGTCCTTCTGACCCTAGCCAGCCTCCTCCTACCAAAGTGTTGACTGACTGGAAGAAAGTAAGCGAATTGCTGAAATCGACCTCGTCACCTCACTTGGACTCCATCCCCGACCACATTGTCTCCGTCGCTGACACGACGGCCGCCATCAACTCGTTTACAGAACACGTGCAATCCGTATTGACGGATTGCTCACGGGAAGTCCCAGATACGAGCGATCGTAAATGGAATCTCCCCGCTGACGTACGTGAACTGATAACCGAGAAGAACGCGGCCATCCGTGCCTACAGCAACTTTCCATGCGATTCGAACAAAGCCCACATGCGCAATTTACAGCGTGCTGTAAAGAAACGCATCGCTGAGTTTCGTTCGAATCGCTGGAACGACATGCTGAGCGAACTCGAGCCCACCCACCTAGCCTACTGGCAGCTACAACGAAAGTTGCGCGCTACCGAGGAGGCTACCGTCCCTCCCCTCACCCGTCCCGACAAGAGCGTCGCCTTTGACGACTCTGAGAAGGCCGAGTGCCTGGCCGACAGCCTGGAATCTCAGTGCACTCCTAGCACCCAACCGGTAGATAGCAGTCACCTCCTCAAGGTAGACTCAGAAGTCGAACGTAGGTCCTCTCTCCCACCTGTAGAAGACCCTGATGATCCTCTGCCACCGGCCACGCCGGACGAAGTGCACGACATCATAAAAGGGCTCCGCCCCCGGAAAGCCCCCGGGACGGACGGTATCAATAATAGGGTTTTTAAACTCCTCCCCGCCCAGCTCATTATGTTGTTGACCGCCATCTTCAATGGCGCTCTGAGCAATAATATCTTTCCCGAGGCATGGAAAGAGGCCACTGTTATCGGTTTCCCCAAGCCAGGCAAGCCCAAGTCTGAGCCCACGAGTTACCGACCTATCAGTCTCCTGAACGTTCTCGGCAAGATCTATGAGAGACTTATTTATAAGCGACTCTATGATTACGCCGAATCAAAGCGCCTCATTCCTGACGAGCAGTACGGCTTCAGGTCCGGACACTCGTGCGTCCAACAAGTCCACCGTATAGTCGAGCACATTAGCGCGGGCTTTCAGCGCGGTGCGATGACTGGTGCTCTCTTTTTCGACATCGCGAAGGCCTTCGACAAAGTCTGGCACAACGGCTTATTATATAAGCTCTACCACATGGGTGTGCCAGACCGTCTCGTGCTCATCATACGAGACTTCTTGTCGAACCGCACTTTCCGCTACCGCATAGGGGACGCCCTCTCCTCCCCGCACCCGATACGTGCTGGCGTCCCGCAAGGCGCCGTCCTCTCTCCCCTCTTGTTCACGCTGTTTACTAGCGACATTCCCAAGAGCAATAAGGCTCGGTTAGCTCTCTTCGCGGACGACACGGCCCTGTATTACACAGGCCGCAGCTCAACCGCTATAGCCCAAACCCTCCAGACCTCTGCCAACGTCCTAGGCGCTTGGTTTAGGAAATGGAGAATTGAGGTTAATCCCGATAAGAGTCAGGCGGTTCTTTTCACCAAACCGCGCAAACGTGATCTCCCTTCCCTCTCTCCGATCTCTATGTACGGCAAGCCGATCCCCTGGGCGAAGCAAGCCAAGTACTTAGGTGTGACGCTCGATAGTCACCTTTCCTTCCGCGAACATATCAAAAAGGCCCGCGACCGCGCGTCCTTTGTTATGGGTAGGCTTCACTTCTTGCTCACTGCGAGAAGCTCACTGTCACTTAAGTGCAAAATGCGCCTATATACCGCGGTTATCCGTCCCATCATGACATACGCGTGTGTCATTTTCGCTCACTCGAACCCTCGCGTCCTCTATAAAATGCAGGTCCTCCAAAACCGGTTTCTCAGGAAAGTCACGGGAGCCCCGTACTATGTCCGTAACGACGCCCTCCACCTCGACCTTAGAATTCCCACCGTAGCTCAGTTCATGAAGCGCCTTTCCAAGCGCTTCTTCGATTCCGCTATTAGGCACCCCAATTCCTTGATCGCATCGGCCGCCCGATATGAACCATCGCGTATCAGTACCACCCGACGCCCTAAGCACACCCTCGTAGAGCCCGACGACCCCATCACTCTCCTCCAGGAGAGCAGTAGGGAAACCAGTACTCTTAGGAAACACAGACACAGACCGACTCCGTCATTCCGTCCTCGCCGCCGAGGCCGCCCGTCGCGACGCCCAAGTCAATGCCCCCCCCGACCCTTGCAAGAGCCAGCCCGCGATGCTGAGCCAGTAGTTTTAAATTAGTCCCTAAATAAGATATTATTGTGATCCAGCCTGTCCCTTGCTGTCCTCTGTCAGTGACGTCCTAAGCCGAGGTCCGTACCCCACAGGGGGTGCCCTTAGCGAACGGTCACTTAGTTTATAGTTTTTTGCCTAGCTTGTAAGCTCTGGCTGGAGGCCTTAGAGTAAAATCTATGGCATCCACAGAAAAGTCCGGTTAAGCAGCACACAACCTCCTCTAGGTTGACCTGCGAGATGCCATTTTTAAAAAAAAAAAAAAAAAAAAAAAAAGCGCGGCCTTTTAGTGGAACTTGTCCTGCGCACTGCCGTGCGCTTAGATTGACTCGTATGTGAGTTGTAACTTAGGTGTTGATGTGAATTCGATATAATTTCTCAATAATCATTATCCCGAGGAGATATAAAACCCAGCGGTGGCGGCGGGCGAGCGGCCCGTCCAGTGAGCGGACTTATTAAATCATCACGCTCTGATAACCTGCCACACTCGTGACACGCTCGGCCTGCAGCCTGCCCGCACCTCCCCCGCGACCTTATGGTTACAACCAATGATATTATAAATGAATAGATACGTTACCTACACGACATTCTATCTTCAAAAACGGCACACTAAAGCACACATGAATAACTAAATATTGCAATAGCACGCTACATTACGATTAGTCGCTATAGTAGGATAGCATCGCAAGTGAAATAGAGACAAATATAGTCAAGGTTTGTCAATTGACCACATTTGAGCGCGTCACTTTCTGAGCGCGTATAACGTATTTACACCTTTTTACATAAAATATCATTGGTTACATCACTTACAACGAATATAATAAATCCAGATATTACACATACATCATAATAATATGCAGCCGTTATACAGGATGTTTCTTTTAAATACAATCTGTATGAAAAAATATTTTGTTTAATTTGACCTACTTCCGCCGTCCCGATTTTTTTCTTCCGTTACAATGAAATGATCCTTACACGAAATTGAGTCGAACAGCATTAAAAAAAAATTTGGTCAATTTCACTCATTTCTGTGGACAGCTCACACTTGACCAAAAAAATAAAAACGCCAAAATTTTCAGTATCAAAAAAGAGCTAAAGGTTCCTAAGAAAGTTTTCTCGTATCTCTTATGGATGCAGATTTCTCCCTTTTGGCCCATTTAAAAGAAACACTGTATAGGTTTAACCTGGACCTGCAGCCTGTGGGTTGACTACACAATAAAACTAAAATCAAAAGTCATTAATTCTAATTAGGCTGATTTTTAGCACTTTTTGAAGCTCAATAATTACGTCAGACAGTCCCCCAAAGCGCCCCTGTTCGGGGTGCCAAGACAGGAAACCTCCACGTGCGCCCTTGGACTGGAGTTCCCTCTCGGATAAGTCCGGGGTGAAGACCTGTTTTTCGGGCCGGTGCACTCTGGGATGCGGGCAAAAACTCTTCCTTAGGCACTGTGTGCCTAAGGGGTCTCTTTGCCCGTATGCGAATAGCCTGTCGTGTGGACGCTCCAACGCGTGTCCCTCTGATCAGCAGAGGGCACTGCGGCGGAGCGGGCTTGCGGACGGTGAGTAATGGGTAGCTCGCCGTCCGACCGAGGACCAAGCCCGGGTCGGTGGCGCGCCGTGTTTCGCGCCAAATGCCTGCTGGGGTCGCGGGTTTTTTCTTAACCCAGGATACCGCGGCCCCGGAACGTAAATCCGAAAGTAAACGGGTGGATTTTAGTCAGTAAGAGTCTGACAGTCCCTTCCGCCCTACCCAGGGCGGGAGGACTCATTCGATGATTTCACGACCTAAAAAAAAAAAGCGCCCCTGTTCGACACTTTCTAGAGTCTTAAAATCAAAATCAAATATTTTTATTTCACATAGGCCCATGAGGGCACTTAATAAAACGTCGACAAAAGGTAGCTAGCTGGGGATAAGAAGTGGCGGAACAAACTCCCAAGTCACATATCTGTCTGTACGGTTAGAGGAACCAAGATTTTATACAATTCAAAAGAATATTCACAAATCACAACAATCCGAAATTACAACCTAGTTGTGACTAAGAAGGCACAAAATTATAAACTTGGACTATCGCAATCGGGAAAGCCGCGATCGCGACATTAAGACCTCTCTTTTAGGAGTGGCTAGAGAGGCGTCACGGTGTCCTCGCCGGGCACAGATGTTTCGGGAGGTTCCTGTGTCGTATTGGAAACGAAGAAACGCTTGCGAGCACGCGCGGAGAACACGGTGGAGCATACGGTGCAGGACTGCCCCGGTTGGGCAGAGAACCGACGCGTCCTCACGGAGGCGATAGGCGGCGACCTCTCGCGGAATTAGAAGCAGTCGCCTCCTTTTGCGAAGCAGTCATAGCAAAGGCGGAGGCAAGACGTGTGAGGGAAAGGACATCCTCTACCTCTCGTCCCAGCCACCGCTGACGACGCTCAGGGCGTTCGGAAATCGCGGGGCATATTCCAACGGTCTGCGGATGCGGAGTAATGGGTAGCTCGCCGTCCCACCAAAACCAAGGTCCGAGTTATGGGTCCTCGAGTTCCACGCGCTCCTCAAGGGAACTAGTAGTAGTGTCAAACACCTAACATGACGCGCGTGAAACCGCGGACAGAAGCTGGTATTGGATACTTTTGGAAAATCTAAAAATAACCTAGTAGTTTCGGAGCCTATTCCAAACAAACAAACAGTCAAATCTTTCCTCTTTTTGAAATGTTCGTGTAGACAAACTGATTTTCCGATGTTCAGGCTAGGGGTTTTTTTTTCGAGAAGACCAAAATATGAGAATTGCTTATAACTCTCCGTGAAAAATTCTTTAGTCTCAAATACTATCTGTGTGAATGTATTAGTAGGTAAGTATAAAAATCCAACAAATCTATTTCTGTGTCACTCCCAATTAATTAACTTTTTAACCCCCGACGGAAAAAGAGGGGTGTTAAGTTTGACGTGTCTGTCTGTCTGTCGGTCGGTCTGTCTGTCTGTCTGTCTGTCTGTCTGTCTGTGGCATCATAGAGCCCGATCGGATGCAGCGATTTCAATTTAGTTTTTTTTTTGTATGAAAGGTGACTTACCTGCGAGTGTTCTTAGACATGTTTGATGAAAATCGGTTGAGCCGTTTAGAAGTTATGGGGGTGAAAGTGGGGAAAGGGGGGAAAGGTAACCGAGGGTCTGCAAATATACTCGAGTTGGGTATCAAATGAAAGCGTACTGAAAGGGAATATTGATGACTTAATCGGGAGTAATCTTAGCAACAAAAAAATTATACAAATATGTACCTACCTTAAAGGGACCTTGGTTTTTGTGTCGGGGGTTTTTTAAATTTATAATTTATTTTTTATTTCATTATTAATATTTTTTTACGAGTTTCTTACTTTAATTTATTTTTAAATTACTGCTAATACAAAACTAAAAAAAAAATCCTAACCATATTCTATTTTACCACAGGGTAAAAAAAAACCTAACTATGTTCTATTTTACCACAGGGTAAAAAAAACCTAACTATGTTCTATTTTACCACAGGGTAAAATAGAACACAGTTAGGTTTTTTTTTCGTAACTTTTGGATCTCGAAAACTATGAGGTTTCGCAATGTAATATTTAAGTAGAGCGTTCTACATGTCGAGTTCTATACAGAAAAAAATATCAACTTCCAAAGCGACGTCACGAGACATAGAGTGGAGCCATATTTTTTTTAAAGGGAACTTGATTTTTGTGTCGGGGGTTTTTTAATTACATATCGCGCTCTAAACTCAAATTCTTCATTGCAATCATGTGTACATAGGTGTGGTTTCTAACTTCTAGAGAAAAATTGCTCTGTTTATAAGTACTATTTCTTATCCTTAAATACATAGGTTTGTTAACTTTTTCATTTTTAAACATCATTATTTGATTGATTTGCCATCATTAACTTATTATGGCGAGTTTATGAAGATCTAGTCTAGAAATGAAACATAGTCGAATTAATTTGAAATAATGCCCTAAACTAAAAAGTACAAAAAAAACACTTATTTAAAACAATTTGAACTGTTTTTCTTATAAAAACTTTAAAAAAAAACCAACCCTGGGCACCCTGGGTATCGGGAACAGTCCAGCTACCGCGGTCGGGGCTTCAGAGAAAGGAACCTTCTAACAATGCTCACAATGCACGTCGTGTCCAGAAGACCTGCTTAATATGATTATTCTGACATGGTAATTCATTAATTGTACTGACACTAGTGTTTGAGTTCTTTTTGTTTTACTAACAATATGGATTCATGTTATCTGAATAATAAAGTGATCCTAACAATCTACGCAATATAATTAAACCATAAATGACACAGAATGAATCATATTATTAACTAACTATTTAAATTATAAAAATAATATCTTGGAAGACTTGGATGAAGATTATAAAGTTATATGTATTTCAGCTTGCCCTATGCATGAGCAAACATCGTCGTGTATTGAGAGCGGCGACGTTACACGTCAGTGCGCAACGCCCAGCGCGCTGATTGCTAATGCGAAGTGTCAACGAGGCTCAGCAGCCCCCTCCGCGCCCGCCGCCGCCCTCTGTCTCCACTGAATAATGTGAACCAACACAAGCGAGGCACTCGGCGGCGTTTTCTGGCGAGCCTCCCCAGGTAACTGGGGGTCTCACTTGGCGGGGACGGACCGCCGGGGTACAGTGAAGCAAACGGTAATCGTTCGACAATTGTTGGCATGCAGAAATATCAATTCCAACCACTCTCAAAGGCAGAGTCAGATAATGTATTCCACGGGAAGAACCCAAAACCCTCCTTCCGCAGGCGGAGACGCAGCGACATCCCACTGGTACTCGACGGCGTCAGAGTTGAATCGGCCATTCGTTCCTTTACTTTCCACACTTAAACCTCTGTGGAAGAAAAACGTGCCATTGCCATAATTTGAACTACACCACTAACGTGGTACCTGGTGTATGGCACCACTTTGATTGGTCATATGTTAGCATTTAGCGAGATTTTAGGGATACCCTGAAATTCGGTTTCTTTAGGTTCCTTTAAACCCTGCAAATTGAAATAGAAGCCCCGTGAAGTTTACGAGCGCGCGCGTCTTACATCCCGAACGGATGAAGCGACTTGAATTTAGTTTTTTTTTAGTATTAATGGTGACTTACGTACGAGTGTTTTAGACATGTTTGGTGAAAATAAGTTGAGCCGTTTAAAAGTTGTGGGGAAGGATAACCGAATGACTGCTAATATACTCGGTGGGGTCTCAAATAATAGCGAACACTGAAAGGGAATATTGATGAATTAATCGAGAGTGCTCTTATCATAGTTTAACATCGTGGCTTTGGAACGTTAAGAGCTATTGAAGGACATCGCGTATTTTAGTTAGTACAAGTTTGACAGTGCCTCGTGCCCTGCCCTCGGTGGGAGGACTCATTTGCTGATTATAACACCCAAAAAAAGCACTTGGAGTTCGAGTTATTTTATTGATTTTTCATTTTTATAGGGAATTTGGTTTTATGTCGGTGTTTTATTAAATTTTTAGTTTAGTTTTTATACTTTCTCCGCTCCGCCTCAGTGGAAACGCAGCCTAAGCGGCGGGAGCGCGGTGGGCGCGCCCCAGTATCGAAATAAAGCTAGACTATAGCACAACGCCTCGACGCGGGCACGCGGCGATTCCGTTGCGAGTCGTGTCGATACGGTGGCGGATTAATCGCTCGTATGTAGAGTTCTCCGACGATAGAAGCACGGACTCGCCGCGGTTCTCCCGCGCGTGGAGATGGCGCCTAAGTACCTAGATTTTTTTCAGACCAATTCGAGTAGGTATGTCTTCGTTCACCACTATGTCATAAGTAAGGCAAACAACAAACTTTTCCTAATCCAAAAATGCTTCTACTCAGTGCAAGAATATTTAGAGTCTAACTTAATATAACGACTTCCTCTCATGTACAAAAGTGGAGATCTGTCCTATACAAACAATAAAATTCAAGTTGACATGAATATGAATATGAATAGATATGTAAGTATTGAATTATTAATTTTGAATCTCTATTGACATTTGGTTTGTAAAATTACTTATTATTTATATTTACTATACTTATATTTCTAAATTTAACTTGAACATGACTGTAATTATTCATTTTAATTAAACTGCCAATTCAGAAAACCATAATGCAATAATAATGTAAAATGCATGAATTTTATGATATAATATTAAGTTCTGATAAAATAATTTGCAACGCTTGTAAAAGGCTGCTAAGTCATAAGTACTAACACAAGATGACACCAACAATGTAAACACTTAGTTCGCAAATAAACGCTTTGACTTTGACTTTGACAAATCGAATGCTAAATGCATTCGATTGTTTCCACTTAATACGTGATCACTTTCACTAGCGAGGCTTATTTCCATTGTAAAATTATTGAAAATAACCCTGCCACTCATAATGGAACTACTGGATGACGACGTAGCGTATGCAGGTCTTCTCCTAGGTGGAGTACTGAGTGTCGCGGGTCGCGGCCCGCGGGCGACCGATGAAACAAGTTGCGAAGTCTCAGTCTTAATTAATGAAAAGAACAATATTTATATCAAAATGGACCAAACTTGACAAAGCTTAAGTTTTTTAAGATCCTTTACTCCTGCATGTGTGATATATGATAATATATATACAATAATAGTAGAAAAAGTATATTTACAACAATTGATTTCCGAACGAAATCAATTGATGTTCTAATATTTACGAAAATATAAATTAAGGTTACAAATAAATACTTGCTATGTTGCTAAATTATCTAATCAAGTTTTAAAATGTTTCCATTACACAGGATTTACTAATTATTACTTATTTTATTAGTTATTTAGCTATAATATATGTCGATCTGCCATTGGCCAAATATGGCGGCAATCTTTGACGGATGGGGACGATTCTAAGTTTATAAAAATGGATAAATAAATGATAAATGATAAATGATGTTTATTTAGCAAATTGGTTTTGGCAAACTCTTTTACACGTCAAAAAACACTATTTTTAAAAACTAGATGAGGTCGGTGTTTCGTACCTGACTACTCTGAGAAGAAACATCCGAAACAAACTCAGAGGTCACAGTCTCTTTTAAAGTCCAGACAATTTCGTATTAGTTATATGAGAACCATGCAGGTGTCTGAGGTGTTCTTTTGAAGAAAGAACCACACAGATTTGAGTGGGCCTGTCCAGTCAGTGCAAGCATGTGTCAGTTACCGTGTAGCTCAACTCATAACACAAGGAGCTCAACGATACGACGATCAATACCAAAGAAAGGACATTTGGGTAGGCCGCATAAATAACTCAAACTGTCAGACAATTTAAATAAAACGCAAAAAAATATATAGAATAATGTGTAACCCACACATGTCCTCACATTCACAAGTTTGTAGAAAAAAAAAAAAAACAATAATTACAAAAAAAAAACAAAGAACCTAATTAAAATTACAAAGTAATTCATGTCAACAAATAAAAAGTATAAAACACAAAAAAAAGAACAACACAAAAACAAAAAATATGTACAAAAAGAAAATGACATAGAAAATGTCAATATACAAAAAAAAATATAAATAAATTACAAAGTAACCATGTCAAAACACAAAATAAAAATTACAAAAAAGCATGTCAAATAAAAAAATGTACAAATGAAATGTCAGGGTGTATAAATGAAAGTATGTCAAAGTAAAAATAAAATGTCAGATTGTATAAAAAGCATAAATAAAATATAAAACATGTCAAAAGTGTAAATAGGAGAAAAAAAAAAACATTAGTGAAAAACATTAGTGAATTTAATTGGAGCAGCTTATTCCCATGCCTTTTTATCCTCTAAATAATGATTAATATGATAATAAGCTTTCTGGGCCAGATTTCGTTTAATATACGATTTGAATTTATTAATACTTAATTTTTGAATAGGGCCGGGAAGTTTATTATAGAAACGTATACATTGACATCTAAAAGTAATTCCTATTTTTTTGAGCCGAGTTGCTGGTACAATAAATTTATCTTTGTTCCTCGTGTTAACACTGTGAATATCACTATATTTTTTAAAAAGATTAATATTTTTATGTGCGTACAAAAGATTTTCATAAATAAATTGAGACGGCACAGTCAATATATTAATCTCCTTAAACTTTTCTCTGAGGGAGCACCTGGGACTCAATTTATAAATGGAACGAATTGCCCTTTTTTGTAATACAAAAACTGTTTGAATATCGGCGGCATTTCCCCATAAAAGAATACCGTACGACATCACACTGTGGAAATAACTAAAGTAAACTAAACGGGCTGTCTCTAAATCAGTTAAGTCGCGAATTTTTCGAACGGCAAATGCTGCAGAGCTAAGCTTTTTTGCCAATTTCTCTATATGGGGGCCCCACTGAAGTTTGTTATCCAAGGTTATGCCTAAGAAGACTGAGGTGTCTTCCGGTTTTATCTCTTGATCCTTTATCCGTATAACAGTTTCCACTTGTTTAACATGAGGTATCGTAAATTTAATGCACTTCGTTTTTTTCTCATTTAGAAGAAGATTATTACATTCGAACCAATTCACTATTTTTGCAAGAGCTCTATTAACATCATCAGTAACGACCTGCTGACGTTTGAGTTTAAATAAAAGGGAAGTATCGTCAGCAAATAACACTATGTCATGATTGTCTTTTATTAGGTAAGGCAAATCATTTATGTAAATGAGAAACAAAAATGGGCCAAGAATTGAGCCCTGGGGTACCCCCATTTTTAGAACAGATCCGGGAGATCTTTTTCCGTTGACGTCCACTCTTTGAATCCTATCACTCAAATAAGAGGTAAGAAGATCCAAAGAGGCGTTCCGGATACCGTAGTGGTGCAGTTTCCTGATCAATGTTTCGTGAAGAACGCAATCGAAAGCCTTGGACAAATCGCAAAAAATGCCCAAAGCATCGCATTTGTCTTCCCATGCATCATAAATGTGTCCTAAAAGCTCAACACCGGCATCAGTTGTTGAACGACCCTTTGTAAAACCATACTGTTTATTGTGCAATAACTTATGTTTGTTAAAAAAACTTTGCAATTGAACCAAAATAAGTTTTTCAAAAATTTTACTGAACGTAGGTAGTACTGAAATAGGTCTGTAGTTAGTAGGGTCTGATGTACTACCAGATTTGAATAGTGGTATTATTTTACTATTTTTCATTAGATCAGGAAACTCTCCACTGTCAATACAATCATTAAAAATAGAAGCTAGGGTAGGAGCTACAATGTTTATAATAGACTTAGCGACATCCACTGAGTGTCCCCATAGATCAGCGGTCTTCTTAATATTTAATGTGTGAAAAGTTTTGATTATATCTTTACAAGTGACATATTGAAAACAAAAATCGGAATCACAAGCAGGAACATTATCCTTTAGTAAAGACTCTGCAGCAGCAGGTGACGAGTTTAATGATTTAGTAGTCGATACAGGAACGTCGGCGAAGAACCTCTCAAAGGCTGTGGCAACTTGAATATCTGAATTTAAAACATTATCACCAATGGTAAGGCTGAACTCACTATCCGTCCTGCACGACTTTCCCGTTTCGCTATTAATAATTTTCCATGTCGTTCTAATTACATTACTACTGTTTTTAATTTTAGTACTCAGGTATTTAGCCTTTGCTACATAACAAACTTTTTTAAATAATTTAGAATAATTCTTAACATATGAATTGAATTCTACAGTATTAATATACGACCTCTCTTCATACAGCTCATAAAGTCGTTTTCTACTCCTATGAATACCAATTGTGGCCCAGTCATTGAATGAAGCTTTACTATTAACAGAAATTGTTTTTGGAACAGATGTGGTATCAAATTGTTTGCAGTACATACTGAAAAAATCGCTAAAATGTTGATTCGGGTCATCATTAGTAGACAAAAGAGATAATTTATGCGAAAGTTTATTATTAAAAGTTTCCAGTCTACTTTTAGTTTTTGGGTTAACTGTGATTTCTTGTTTAATTACTTTTTTGTTAACATTTTCAATAGTAATAAGTTGCCCGCAATGATCAGAATCTATTAGGTTAATAATTGCTTTATGAATTTCTTTGACATCACTATATATATTATCTAGGCAAGTTGAACTAGTAGGGGTTATTCTAGTGGGCTCCAAAAATTTATTTTCAAGATTGTACGACCGGAACAGGCTTAAGATTTTAGTGCTTAGCATAGAATTTTCTAACAAATTAATATTAAAATCACCACAAGTTATAATAGCCTTTTTTGAATTACCAATTTTATGCAGCACTTCATCCATTACCTTCTCGAAACAGTCATACAACCCAGATGGAGGTCTGTACACGCTTAATATAATAAACTGCTCCAATTCTATACAGGCTATTTCAATTGTCCGTTCAACGGAGAGGCTAACAATATCCTTACGGTCCTTGAATTTGAGCTGATTATTTACTAGGATTAATGCGCCGCCATGTATAGCATTCACTCTGCTGAATGAACTACCAACCTGGTGATTACTAAAATTGAACATGAACTGGTGACTTTTGAGCCAGTGCTCTGTTATACAAAGAATATCTATATTATTAAAATTCAAAAAAAGTTCTACTTCTAATTCCTTGTTTAAAAATCCTTGAATGTTTTGATGCACCAGGTTGATACTATTAAAATTTCCAACAGTCTCAATTAATTCATTATCTGACTTTCTAACATGATTGCAAGAGATTGCCTCTATTGTCCCAAGGTGTAATTTAAATGTTGATCAGGTTCAGTTATTGTTATCAAATTATTGTAAGAGTTATTTAATTCAATGTTGCATTGCTCAATAAAGACATCTTGTTTATAAAAGTTCTGAGCTGTAATAGAAAAAAAATAAGCCAAAGACACAGCTATCTGTCTTTTACAATAATTTGTAAGATAGTACTTTTCTACAAAATACCTATCTTCTGTCAAATAAAAGTTTTTTCCCACATAATTATTAATGTCAATTAATTGAAATACATCATTATTACATGTCAAATTGTACAATGTCATATTAATATTAAATCTAGAGTTATTTTCCTCCTGTGGCAAACTGTTACTGTAGGGGAAAGTAAACAATACAATCTTTCTTAAATTTAAGTTATCTAATGTTCTATAATAATGGAGTAATTCACCTTTATTTAAGTTTCCTCTATTCCCTATTAAAATTAGTAAGGTAGTGTCTTGCTTAAAATTAAAATTAAATTTAATAATTTTTTTCATAATATGATGTAAAGAACATCCAGGCATACAGTGATTTATTATCTTATTACCCGGATATTCATCTGTTATTAAAGGACCTAGATTTTTTCCAATCTCATCACAAAAAATGACTATATTCTTACAATTTTGTTTGAATTTTTCATTGGAACATTCCACCGGTGTATGTAAATCAACACATGGCTTCGGTAAGGTGGTATTACATGCTGTCAATGAATGGTCCGGTGTATGAACATTGGAAGTTGCTTGACAGTTCTCACAGTTGTTATTTTGAGAACGCACCAGATCATTCATGGCCAACACATACTCCCTCATAAGGTGTTCTGAGGTATTGTATTTACTAGTCATTGAACTAAGTTTGTCTTGTAAGTTGTCTAGTTGAGATTGAAGGTCTTCTGTGTCAATTTTATACCTTTTGGTGCTCTGTTCCAGATTAAATGAATAGAATTCCAACTGTTTGAGTAAATTTAGTCTTTCTCTATTCAATTTCACATTTTTAATGAAAAACTTTTGTCTTTTAACTAGTTTTTGCGTTTTTACAATATATCTGTTGATTTTAATATATTTTTTTAATTTATTTTTACCAGTGACTACCCTCATTGAATTATATGATTTTGATTCATCCTCACTAGTCAAATCTATGGTGCAAATAGGATTTAGGGCAGAAACCATTGACGGGGCAATAGGCACCAACTCACTGAAAAGACTTTGATTCAGCGAGGCAGTGATGTTAATATTTGTAGTCTCGAGATCTGTTATTTGACTCCTTGCCTCATGTAGCTGCTGTTGTAGAAAGTGTTTGTCATTAAGAGCTTGTTCATACTCTGTGCTACATTGGCTGAATCCGTCCACAATAAGTTGGAGCCTATCCCGGTCCTCAATGACATCAGTGTATTGAGTGTATAACTGTGCCATTTCTCTTTTTAATGTTCTATTCTTTTCATGGACCTCTAAGAGAACCCTTTCATTCTCGGATGTACCGACACATTCGGGGTTATTATCTTGTAATAGTTCTAAGCGTTAAGATGGTGTGATAATTACAAAGTGTGTACCTGTGTTCTACAATGATAATGTAAGTTAATTGATATGTATTACACTAAGAATGTTACTGATATATTGTGTTTCATAATTCATAATTGTGTATACTGATAATGTATATTGCCGTGGAGTTTCTTTCTCCTTTCTTCTCCACGAGGACCTAGGGTTTGCGAAAGGAGGTAGCTTGATAATAAATGCTTAGTATTCTCTTTCTGTGCTTTTCTTCACAAAACCCATTCCCATACATAATTCACCAGAAATATTTCATCGTGACTATCCTCATAACCAAAGCTTGGTTATTAAATAGATATAAATACCTACATATACAGACATACATCCACATTCTCACATCAGAAGTGGTTGATGTGCCCTGACCTACTTGTGATTTCTAATGAAGTTATCCATTCTACATTTCATGATTAACGTTGGAGCCATCATACAAGCACAACCCCGCTGTGACGGCGGCGGCGGCAGGTTGCTGAATCGATGAAGGACCAAGATAACGTGCTGCTACCTCGGACAGTAGAACTGCAGAACTGCCGAAAAGCATCGAAGTAATCCCGAGGACATGATGGTGCAGCAATACGATTCGGCTTATGTCGGTAAGGCCTATATAGGCTCTGCTTTAATGATAAATATTATAAGGTTGTGTTAGATGAAAGATCTAGATACTCAATTTGTTTAAATGTTGTAATTTGAAATATTAACGGATGTAAAGAATAAGTAAACAATTAATATTTGATGAAAACTGTTGTGGGTATTTTTATAAAAGTCTAAATAGCATAATTTTATTTAAATTAATAATACTATGAAATTGGGAGATTATTGGATACTTGAAAGTTGTGTGTTTATTGAATTTCAACTTTTAAGCCAGCTACCTACTAATGGCAATATTAATATTTGACTAGTTTGAAAACAAGAATGTTTTAGACAATAAGAAAGACGTTATCAATGTTAGATTCTAATCGTTAGCAACGATTCGTGATTATTTAACGACAAATAATTGCAAAAGTTAAGAGTGTGAACAGAATGGTGAAACGATAAAAACTTTATCAACAGTTGATACTTGATTCGTTAAAATTCGTTGGATATATTGAAATGATAATATTAGTAAAAATGAAGGTTGTCCAGATTTTACTTTGCCCCTTGGTTTGCAAAATGCAGATTAATCTTCTGAAAGTATATTTTATTTTAACTTTGGCTTGTGAATGTCGACATAAAGAGCAGAGTAGCTATAGATTCTGTGTTCAATGACCAAGTCATTCTGAAAATCATTTTCACAGAATACGATTAATACAGCATCATATAAAAAAAAGGAGTATACAGTTTAAAGCCTCAAGGCCCAGGGTTTAAAAGTAATTAAGGTATTTTTTTAATGAAAGTATTTATTGCCACTTATGACATACAAAACGTAATCCAACGAAATCCGGAGCAAAAAGAAAAAATGAAAATACAGTATGTAAGAACCAGAAATTGATACTACTATTACCTAGTCATAATAAATAATTGAAATAATTCCTAAAAAATAAAATAAAAAATGTTACGATAAAAAGGGTATTTTGCTATAGAACAAGTTTCCCACTTAGTCTCAAGAAATTCCCGAATCGAAAACGAATCATGTTGTTTCAACAATTAATCCAGTTTCTATGATCATGGTAAAAATAAGTTTTTATTATTTGAACAAAGAACTGACTAATCTTTTTTCTGCACTTTTTAACCGACTTCAAAAAGAAGGAGGTTATCAATTCGACTGTATGTTTTTTTTTTTTTTTTTTTTTTTTTTTTTTTTTGTGTGTTTGTTACGCGATTTCTCCGGCGATTGTGGACCGATTTTCAAAATTCTTTTTTTGTTCGAAAGGAGATGCTTTCGGAGTGGTCCCATATTCGCCAAGTCAAGATCTGATAATTGGATCCTGGAGAAATCGAGGGCAACCCTCAAATTTTATAGGCCCACATATAGTTTTTCGCAAATATTATGAAGTAATTTAAGTATTTGCGTGTGGTAATCATAATCTCATGTAGCTGAGCTGATGATGGAAGGTACAACTCCTTAAGAGTAAGGAGTAGGCATCGACTGATTTAGTTTGTGTTCGCTTATCTCCGGAAGTACAAGTCCGATTTAGGTCATTCTTTTTTTGTTATACTAGGTATCGTTCAACTGAGGGAACACTGCAAGTTTCATCAAAATCGGTTCAGTCGTTTTTGAGATAGGGAATTTTATTAGCTAATTTTGTACATGAGCGATGTTATTACCGGTGCTACGGATTACAAAATTCTAGTGCACATGTAAGAAAATGATGTACCTATTTGACAAGAATTTGGGTTGAATATTTAAACTAAAAAGAGTAAAATAAAAGCTTTTTCAAAAAAAAATGTAACCGCCTTCAAAACCAACCACTAATAAAAGCTTTTTCAAAAAAAAATGTAACCGCCTTCAAAACCAACCACTAATAAAAAAGGGTAAAATAACCTACAAAATAACTTTTCTTTCGGAAGTCGGTGGCAAAAAAGACAATGAAAAAAAAACCACCGACTTCCGAAAGAAAAGTTATTTTGTAGGTTATTTTACCCTTTTTTATTAGTGGTTGGTTTTGAAGGCGGTTACATTTTTTTTTGAAAAAGCTTTTATTAGTGGTTGGTTTTGAAGGCGGTTACATTTTTTTTTGAAAAAGCTTTTATAATATAAAGTTACCATAATTAAAAAAAAAAAAAACACTTGTCACGTTTTTGTAAAATAAACTGAAACTTTGACGTTAGTTTGAAAAACAAAAAAAAAAACAGAAAGTTCCTCGTTTTGAGACTATACAAATATACAATAAAAGGCAATACACATACTTTAGGCAATATACAACAAAAGCAATCAATACTTTAAATGCGCTGTGTATAAAATGCAGAAATATTGAAGTGAGGCCTCGTATCACAATCCATAATAGGCGATCAAGTCTGATAATTTGAAAAACTAAATACAACCAGATTTTATAAATATGTCAAAAGGTAAAAAAAAGGAATAATCTAGCCTAACACAACAAAAAGTCGCCATTCGAAACTCGTGCTGAATAGCTGGAATTTTTTTACAAGTAGATTTTTCTTGCAGTACAAGATGATTTACCCTCACATGCGGAAAACTAAAATCTCGCCTTAGTTTACACCCGTGACATTTCATAAATACCAGGTTATATTAAATTGAGAAAACAAAAGTTTAGAAATAAAATAATAAAGTCAATTAGGTACTAGTAGAATAAAATCTCAAAATTACAAAAAAGTCATATAGGAATTCCACTATTTCAAATGTAAAGTAAATTAAATTACAATAAGTTTAACACAAAATCAAAATATGATTACTATGTCAGCAAAAATGAGGGTAGTAACAATCTGGAAGACATTCGTGTCATGAAGAAACTCAGTGTGTAACAATATTCTTTTTCTGAATATAATTATGTGTAGATTTTAAATGTATGGGTAATATTGAAAAGTTTGACTAATTTATTTGCAGCCGCAAGGCTGAAAAAGTTCGATAATTTTGTTTCTGCGATTCTCTTGGATATCGATTAATAGATAAATGAAGATTTAATCAAACTCTTGACAATTCTCGCCAGGGTCACCAAGTTGCTTACCTAATAAATAGGTCTAAGAATTATGTGTTAGTAATTTCTACTGTTATTACAGTTATTATGAGCAATATCAACTGTTTGGTATTTACGGCTGGTGGAATCAAGACAATTTGTTTTATTTAAGTTAATAAGAAGAGTCATTTCATCAAGCCAAGCCAATTTACAATGTCACTCGGAGAATTATATTGTGATAGTAGGATTGATATATTCCATGATAAAGTAATGTACATACGTTCCATGTATAGGAATATTAGCTGTTTTTTTTTTAATCGAATACAAATACCTATGTCCATGTAGGTAGAATTTTTAACAAAATGTTCAATTTATATCATAATGTCCGAACTGTTATGTCCATTTTAAGAATTTAGTTTTAGAGATCATTAATATACAACTAAGAAAAAGGGTGGCCCGAGTACGCTACTTTTAGCAACAAATATTATATTATGCTTAAGTAGCTAGCTAGATAGGTATTCAGTCTCCAATTTACTAAAAGTTATAGTGATATAAATATCGAAATCGTTTAGAGTTGTGTCATAAAAAACGAAAATTAGTATTCGATTTAAAGGAACAGAAATACCAACAAGACATCAAAACTAAAATAAAACGATTTGTAGCTTTTTAGATGAGTCGTCATGTTTTAACATACTATTTGCAATTGATAATTTATTATTGTCAGAATAACCGAGTCGTAAGCTTCTTTGGAAAATGAAATGAAGGTTCGTTTTGATTAAAAAATAGATAGTGTATTACTTGGATAATCATTTAAATTCTGTAATTATAAAATCAAGCCTTAGTTGAATCTAGAAATTAGACATTGCTGATGGCAAAGACAGACTTTAGCACAAAGGCAAACTCAAGGCAAGTTCAAGTACACAAGCAAAGTAAAACGAAGGGATCAAGCAAAGGTTTACCAACTATTATTTAAGATAATACTCGTAACAAAAAGGGGAATTTATAATTACGGTTACTTCATGCTATTCAAAATAAACAGTGACAAAACAATATCTTTGCAAAATGTTTGTAAAACCAGGAACTAATAAACATCAGGAACTTTTATTACGAACATCAACCAAGGGTTGTAAAGAACCAGATAAGTCGGTAAAAATGGCTGTTTGTTTGCATGATGATCCGCTACTAGGCCTTTTACTTGGCGTCAGTAGAACTCACTGGTAGCGGGTGAAGTCGTTGACGTGTCTATGTAACTGGCTCAACTGCCGCTACTAGACCTTTTACTTGGCGTCAATAGAACTCACCGGTAGCGGGTGAAGGTCGTTGGCGTGTCTAGGTAATTGGTTGAACATGATGAACTATGCTCTTCCTATTTTATTGCTTTGCTACCTAGTTGACCATTATTTTGATCTCACTATTAACTGGTGAAGTTACGATTGTCGTAACTAAATGATTGGCACCAATATTCAGTTCGTATTTCCAGAACATTTTTTACAAATTAGTCAAGACATACAAATGACTCATTGTTTTTATTATTTCATTATAATTATAGATATATGAAAAAGAAACATTTTAATCAATAGAAATTTAAAATAATTGAATTATTAATCATTTAGATTGTAAATCATCAAGTGTGTAGCCGAGGGAGGGCCCTGGTGACCCGTGATCCAGGTTTTAATGAAACCTACTTCAGGCACCAGTCTCTCACAACGTTAGCTCCCTGTTCTTATTGTACCTATTGTTTAAGCCTAGCATAAATAACTTGTGTAGAGAAAATAAATAAAATTATTATTATTATTATTTAAAATGTGATCACGTTAACAATATTGATTGAAAAAATAATTGAAAATAAGAGAAGTTCGGCGTGGTAATCAATAATTATGAAGATGCATTGTAAGTTATAAAAAAAAAATAGTGTATGCAAAAGGGAAAGGTCAAAGAAAGAAAGAAAAAAAACTGGATCAATTGAATTAAAAAAAAATGTTGATAAAGACAGGTGGATATATAAGATATAACTGGTTACTTCATTTTGCAAAGATTCCTGTATATGACAAAATTGTAAATGTTAAGTAAGGTTGATGTGTTATTGAAATGGTTTTAGACTAAAATCTTTAATAATAATCATTAGTTTAATGTATAGTTTTTTTTTGGTTTGTTAAATATTTTCTTATCATTGATTTATTGTCGTATTATTTTAAGTGTTTATTGTAGGTTTAATAAGATAGTATTTAGTGATTTTATTGTTAATTATTGTAAAATGTTTATCTCACTGCCTTGATTTGAAAGCTGGCTGAATTGCGAGAAGACACTGACAATTATTTCTGTCTTTTTCTCATTATTTCGTAAAAGTTAATTCTGAAAGCATAGATTCTTTTTTTTATTTTTTATTGGCTACCATCTAATTCTAAGCAGTAAATCGAGAGTTAAGTGAGGAGTAGAGAGAGAGAAGGTATGTACTTCGAGGACGAAGTACTGTCAGAATGGCCGTGTGATATATGATAATATATATACAATAATAGTAGAAAAAGTATATTTACAACAATTGATTTCCGAACGAAATCAATTGATGTTCTAATATTTACGAAAATATAAATTAAGGTTACAAATAAATACTTGCTATGTTGCTAAATTATCTAATCAAGTTTTAAAATGTTTCCATTACACAGGATTTACTAATTATTACTTATTTTATTAGTTATTTAGCTATAATATATGTCGATCTGCCATTGGCCAAATATGGCGGCAATCTTTGACGGATGGGGACGATTCTAAGTTTATAAAAATGGATGTACCGACACATTCGGGGTTATTATCTTGTAATAGTTCTAAGCGTTAAGATGGTGTGATAATTACAAAGTGTGTACCTGTGTTCTACAATGATAATGTAAGTTAATTGATATGTATTACACTAAGAATGTTACTGATATATTGTGTTTCATAATTCATAATTGTGTATACTGATAATGTATATTGCCGTGGAGTTTCTTTCTCCTTTCTTCTCCACGAGGACCTAGGGTTTGCGAAAGGAGGTAGCTTGATAATAAATGCTTAGTATTCTCTTTCTGTGCTTTTCTTCACAAAACCCATTCCCATACATAATTCACCAGAAATATTTCATCGTGACTATCCTCATAACCAAAGCTTGGTTATTAAATAGATATAAATACCTACATATACAGACATACATCCACATTCTCACACATGCATTTGCTTCTGTTGGTATTATTGTAATACCACTTCGTTGACGTCAATCCGTGATACTGCAGGTTCTCTTTCTTCAGGCGTGGGTAGTGTGGGAACACAAATGAAACGAAATAGATTTATGTTCTTAGATTTGAACTATGTGTTTATTTTAGTTTTTATAACTTAAGTGAAACGAGGGACGGGATAGTTCGTCAATTAATATCAACAGTACAACCAAACGTAACTCAAAGTAATAAACAATATACACAAACATAACGACAACCCATCAGTAAGTTCTGAGTACGCGCGGTAAGCACAACACAACGCGCGGACACCGCGCGGTCAACAAAGAGACGCGCGGAGTCCGCGCGACGCGCTTGCCCCGACACCAATGTAGTAAAATAAGTTCATTTCAATAAGTACTCAGCCTTTGTGTACTTTTATTTGCTGCCAGTGCGACGCTACTGGTAGTTCTTCTATGTCGGCAGTAATGTCAACTCACAACCGATAGATAGGTTAGTAGTTAATTGCGCAATTTGCACGCGTTGAGCACCACGACACTCCGAGTCTCTCGGTAGGACCCTCGATAGCACAGTCGCGCGACGCGCACCGCACTGCACAGCGCGGACACCAACGGCAACGCAACGAACCGAACAGACACAACGCAAACAGGAGAACAAGTGCACATCGTATCACATAGCGAGCAGCCGCCGCGCCGCCCGCGCTACGAGTATGTACAGGAGGGGGGCGGGGGCGCAGGCGCGCGGGGGGCGGGGAGCGCTCCGTCACACCGTGGTCTCGCGGTCCACGTGGATGTACTCGACGGAGCGCTCGCGCCGTCAGGAGGACGCCGCCGATGACGCGCGCGACGCGTCGAACAACAGCTCCTCCGTCAGGCGCCGCCCCGCCGCCAGCGCGCCCAACAGCTGCTTGTCCGCGCCCGCACGCCGCCGCCGCCGCAGCGCCGCACACACCAGCAATGCCAGCGCTGCCGCACCCGCAGCCGCGCCGGCCGCCGCGCCCACGCCGCCCGGCGCACCCAGCGCCGCCAGAAGGCGCGCGCCCGCGCCGCATGCACCCGCTTCGTCTCCGCCACCCGGGCAGTCTGCCGCGCCGTCACACCACAGCGCGCCCGCCATGCAGGCGCCCAGCGCGGCGCACGGGTGCGTGCACGCCGCCGTGGCGTTGGGCCACGCCTCGCCCACGGCCAGCGGGCGCGGCGCGGGCCCTGCGCGCCACACCTCCATCCAGCTGAAGCGCGCGCTCCCCGGCTCGCGCGCCGCCCACACCACCAGCAGCGCGCCGGGCCGCGCGCCTCGTCCCCACCAGTCGTCCGTGAACAGCTGCAGTACGGGCCCCGCGCTGCCGCCCGGGCAGATGGCTCGCAGCAGGCGCGCCGAGTGTGCCTCGTACACCAGCACACGGTTGCTGGTGGCGCAGGGGGGCGCCTCCCCCGCCTGCGCGCCCCCAGCGCTGGGTGGCAGCTCCTCGCCCCACACTCGCAGGAACACTGACCGGTTGCCTCTCGCCTCCAGCAAAAACGGTGTCTCGCCGCACTCCGACATTCTGTTGCCACTGCATTGAAAAAATAATTGAATAACATACTTGCCGCTCAATTTTGAAGAAAGGCTTGTTGACGCCATAATTATTGTGAGTGTGACGTCATGAACACTTTTTAACACTTACTCGCTCTCAAATAAATTATTATCGAATAAAAATTACTCTGACATGATAATAATAAACTATTTAAAATTAATTTCCATGAAGTATTTCATTGCTAAACACAATTTTCCAGTGACTTGCCTTTAAAGTTGATCGCAAAATACATACAAAATTCTTTTTTCTTATAAACAGAACCGCCAAATAACAGTACTCTACTTGTTACAGCCCTTAAAATTACTCTTTTCGCCTCGTTCTTTATGCATTGTGGAATTAAAACGATTTAATTGGAACTGAACCTAAGAATTTCTCAAAAGAAATAATAAGCAAATAAAAAAAACTACTTAGCATTACTTGACTACTTCACTAATCAAATAAAAAAAACTACTTAGCATTACTTGATCATGTAATGTAACCTGTATGGGTAGACCAGGTGCACGCGCGTGCCGGGCGGCGCCAAGCGGCGGCGTGAGGCGCAGGGCGGCGCGGGCGCGGGGGCGCGCGCCCATGTGCCGCGGAACTGCACGTGGCGCTGGTCCTCGGCCGCTGACAGCGCGCGCGCCACCAGCTCCAGCTCCAACGCCGGCCCGCCCGACTCCAGGCGTAGCGGCGCGCTGCTGTTGTCGCAGATGCACGCCACCGGCACCTGCACACCGGAACACAAACACACATGAGCAAGCGCCTACGCGGATCGTTTCAACAAAAATCATCTGTCCTATCTATCTTACTCTGTATCCGGGCCATGGAGATTCATATATTCGCAGATGTGGCACCCGCAGCGGAGCGTCCTCGTCGCCATCAAAGTCTACAAGGGTTTCGTCGGAACCGTCAGCATCGTCGGGCCGCGGCTCATGCGGGTCGGATGCGCACGCGGGCCGCCCGGTGAGTGGGTCGGCTCGGGTCGTGCAGCGCGGGTCTTTTCCGAACGTGGCTGACAATAGCTCCAAAGCCACGCGTGCGCCGTCGGCCTGCAGCCGGTACACGCAGCGTAGTCGTCGCGCACCTCCGCGACCGAACCATAGTGCGTTGCGCGGCGACGAGAATGCGCCCGGAGTCGTGAGCCACCGCGCGCACTCTTGAGGTAAGGCTCGCGGACGGCGACCATCATCGGGTAGCGGGCTTCCCTCGAGCCGCGCGTCTACGAATTCATAGTGGAGAGCGAACTCCAACGGATGAGTAGCAGTGCCAGGCAGCGTAGTGGCGGCCAACGACAGCAGCGGTGCGGCTGACACGTAGCCGTCGGGCGGCGCGCACGGTCGCGGCGAACGCGTGGCGTTGGCGAGCGCGGCGCGGGCGCACAGAGCGGGCGCTGCGTCGCAAAAGCGACCTAGCGCGCGCGCGCCCGCCTCCTCCGCCCCACCGCCGTCCCAGATGCGCAGCTCCACAGCGCAGGCGCCCGGCGCCACTCGAGCGCGCGCTGGCTCGCCGGGAAGCGCGGTGAGGGCAGCGCGCTGGCCCAGCTGTGCGACACTGTTCTCCTCGTCGCGCTCCGCACTCTCTATGCGACGAGGCTCGACAAGCGAGTATTGTGTGAAGCTTGAGAAGTAGATCCACACGAGATCTCCTGCGGGGAGAATCAATTGTTAGCAGTTGAATCGAGGCGTGCACCGCGGGTTCCACCAGCGCGCTGCGTGCTCACCTGGACGGCCATGGAAGGTCCAGGTGCAGGTGGTGTTGGGGGGCAACGTGTGCGCGGGCGCTCGTAGACGGCCGCGCCGCCCGCGCCCATTTCCCGCCGTCGTCGAATTGGTCTCTTCTTCGGACGACGAGGCTTTCACATGAAACTCGCATCGCCGCGCCTCTCTGTTATAAACGAGTCAAAATATAACCCGACTAGAAATAAAATAGGTCTTACAAAAACTCGATTGCAACGACCGACGGAAAATCCTGCAATACATTACCTGGCATAATCTAAAGAGTCGGAGTCGGCAAACACGACGTCGACGTCAAGTTCAAAACCACGGAGAGGTGCGGCGGGCGCCGATGGGCGAAGGGGCGCGCTGAAGGGCGACGAGTGGAAGGCCACGAGCATCTCGGGCCCTCGTGACGTGACGCGCGGCAGCCAGTCGCCGCCGCAGTACTCTACCAGCACAGGATCGTCGGTAGACGCGCCGTCGTAGAAGATGAGTCGGTCGCGCTCTCCGGTACACTCGCGCCACGCGCGCACCACGCGCCCCGTCTTGTTCAGGCTGTGGAACCACCAGCTCATGTACTCAGTGAGCCACACACTCGCGATTACTAACCGGGAATTGAAGGAATACGTACCTGGCCATCGATATCGAACGCTTGATTTGCATCTTGTGTGAATATTCTTGTCGCACTGAGATCATCGCATGTTTGCAAGTAGGAATATCTTTCTGTCGAAGACTCCAGTAGCAGGTAACGTTTCTGGCAAGAAAATGGAATGAATCAGCGGGAACAATTTAAATTAAAGACATCGCACGCATCACCAGCGCACGCGGTTACCTGGGGTACATGCCGGGGTAGTTCGGGCTCTGCAGGCGGCAAGGCTTACGGTGGCACTCCTCGTAGGTACGCGTGCAGTACGTGCCCGGTGACACTGCGCCTCGCTCTAGCGGCGCTTCCATCGTGCCGAACCTGCCACACGAGACAACGTCACATGTAGGGACTCTCGGTCGAGGGCCGAACACTCAAAGAGCGTTCCACTTACCGCACGACTGCGTCGCGCTGAGCCAAGAACTTGTAGCGCAGGCGGAAGCCGAAGGGCTCTCCGAGACGCGCGCGGAACAGCTTGACGGACACAGTGACGGTGGCCGTCTCGCTGTAGTAGAGCGCGGCGCCGTCCGCCTCGCCGCACCACGAGCCGCCCGTGAAGGGCCGGCCCAGCTCCGACAGCTGCATGTAGCCGTCGGGACAGCCGTCCAGCGCGCCCGGCTCGTACCGGCCCACGCGGAACTCGTCGAAGGCCAGCTGCACCAGGTTGCCGTGCGCGCCGCCGCCCGCCGTGAACGTGAGGTGGCACAGGAAGGGCGCGCGCGGGGCCGAGCGCACGCCCACGGCGTACGCCACGCCCGCAAGCCCGTAGTACGTGCGGTTGCACACGGAGCAGTGCACTGGCTCGTCGCTGCCGTCGGCACACTGCGCCTCACCATCGCAGTATGCGTCCAGGCGCACGCAGGCGCCGCTGCGGCACGCGAACTCCGCCACGCCGCAGCCGCCCGCCGCGCCGCGCACGCTCAGCGCCGCCAGTGCCAGCGCCAGCGCCGCACCGCGCCACATGCCGCGCTCCTGTGTGGCCTCGCGCGCCTGCGCCGAGCCTCCACGCGTCTCACCGCTCCGCACACTCCCGCGAACCCGTGGCGCGCCCTACATACGCACACAACGTTCAATAGTTAAAACTTCGTTGCTAATAAACGGACTCCGTGTTACAGTTAAACAATTAACAATTATGTTAAAACAATTACCTACTGATGGTAAGCTTATACCAATTAATTAATTGGTGAAGTTGGCAATGATTTCTTTTTTTCACGTGGTAAAATCATCGTATGAGTCCTCCCGCCCAGGGCGGTACGGGAGGTACTGTCAGACTAGTACTGACTAATTTTTTTTATTTTTGTTTTATTTATTTATTTATATCAGGCAACTTTGGCCCATAGACAAATACCTTACAAACTAACATACATAATTTTGTAAAAAACAACTTGTGTTAGTTATAGAAACTTAAGCCTATGTTAGTAAACACTTCACTTCACTATGCACTAAGTCATTGTGCGTTCTGGTGGCACTTGTCCGCGGAAGCGACGGAACACCACATCCTTCGGCCAAAAGTCCTCCTCCATGACGAGGTGCAGAAAACACGTTGGTACACGCACCACGAACGCCTTGAAGTTGACGTTGCGGCGCGATTCCAGTAGCTGCACTCTCGGCGTGTACTTGGTCTTCTGACGCACGTACTCGACGATGTCCTCAGCCTTAGTGGTGTAGTGTAGACGGGAGATATACACCGGAGTGTTCGGCATGGCAGCACGTATAGTGTTGGGCTCCGCAGGAGCCTTGCCGCAGCGGTTCTTGTTGGCTCGCTGACGGCGCTTCCTCCTTTGCACCGTTACGAAACCATCATCATCATCATCTGCCCGTTTCGGTGCCTTTTCAAGCACGGGCCTACGCGTAGCGCCAGGCGCACTTGCGGTGACGCTAGCAAAGTCCCTTTTAGGGGGATTCATCTGGACTGCAGACACTGGTAGCAGGACGGGGCCAGGGGTACGTGCGGCTTTGCTCGGAGGAGCCGCGGTGACGAGCGCGGTGCGGGGTACGCAGGCGGGGGCGGGGTGCACTGCAAGCTTAGCAATCGACGGATGCGCCGGCGACGAAACTGCTGACGCAGAATTCGACGACGATATATCGAGGCCGACACGTGTTTACGTTAGACGCATCGGCAGGTGATCTAATTACCGCCACACTATTGCGCAATTCGGTAACTTCTTTACGCAAATCAGCGACGGTGTTCTGGGATGCATCCAATTTCGTTAGCACATCCGCCAGGCGGGCCTTCAGAAAGACAATGTCATTCAAAAGGCTGGTTACGTCGACGTGGTCGAAGGTGACGGGAGGCAGCTTGTGTAGCTCCTTCGCCACAAACGTCGGCACGTCGTCGGGGTTGGTCTTCTAATATCAGCGTGATAATATCCACGGTGATCCTTCAATAGCCCTTTTTTGTACCAGGGCCGCGGTTACCAAGTGAGACAGTCCAGCGACCCTAGTCGGCAATGATAAGGCAGATTTTCTTGCAAAACAGGCATGTTCGGGTATCTCGTCTTATTGCCCCCTTAAAATGGTAAAAATCTGATGATGTAACCAAAGATCTGTAATAATTTTGGCGATTGAAAAAGAGTGTCCATGGAGTTTCTTGCTCATTCTTCTCCATAGAGATCTAGGATTTGGAATGAGCACCTACGGTACTTTCACAGTTTTTATGTCTGTGACTGGGACTGTAGCACCATAACTATTTTTGTACTAGTTTTATTTTGTCTTTTGACAATTCAAAAGTGCCGGTTATAGCCTAGTTGAAATAAACGTTTTGATTTGATTTGAATCAAATTCAAAATTAGACTGCGACTAGGTACTGTTCAAAGTTCAAGTTTCTGAGTTAGCGGTTTTGCCTGTAGTCGAGTCTTTACGACCTTACCCTGTTCTTTGATAATCTAAAGATATTAATTGGGGTGCTAAGGCAGGAAACCTCCACGTGCGCCCGTGGACTGGAGTTCCCTCTCGGATACGTCCGGGGGGAAGACCAGTTTTTCGGGCCGGTGCACCCTGGGATGCGGGCAAAAACTCTTCCTTAGGCACTGTGTGCCTAAGGGGTCTCTTTGCCCGTATGCGAATAGCCTGTCGTGTGGACGCTCCAACGCGTGTCCCTCTGATCAGCAGAGGGCACAGCGGCGGAGCGGGCTTGCGGACGGTGAGTAATGGGTAGCTCGCCGTCCGACCGAGGACCAAGCCCGGGTCGGTGGCGCGTCGTGTTTCGCGCCAAATGCCTGCTGGGGTCGCGGGTTTTTTCTTAACCCAGGATACCGCGGCCATGGAACGTAAAGGGCATCCGAAGGAACACGGGTGGATTTTAGTCAGTAAGAGTCTGACAGTCCCTTCCGCCTCACCCAGGGCGGGAGGACTCATTTGATGATTTTACCACCTAAAAAAAAAACAAAGATATTAATTATGAATTCATATGTTTTTCTTCTATATTTTCCAAACATTTTATCAAAGTGTCGTCATAATAAAGTAGTACCAGTATGTAGTGCCCTATCATATGTAATTTTTTACAAATATCAACGTTTTGTTGATCTGACTATAACTGTGCGGCAATTTTTTTTTGGACCACCATAATTACTGGCAACATCAAAAATATACATCTTTACAATCCTAGAAATATACTACTCAAAAGAAAATAAGGGCCAACTGATTTTTGTCGATTTATTAAATAATATTTAAATATTACTGGTTATAATGGCTGAATCTGATTAAAATTAACGATTTTACTTGGAAATACACAAAAAATAAGTTTGTACTCCAATGAATCGTTAAATTAAACGAAATTGAATGAAAAGTGGGGAATTGCAGGAATGTATCAACTTACACAAAACATCAAAAAACTCGAAAAAATAACGTCTTTAATGTTCCAAAGTGTTCTTTAAAGCTTCTCTTTTAACTCTGTTCTCTCTGTGCTACTCATTTTAATGGAGGTGGAATGTTCAGGATTAAATACCAAACATTTTCTTTGGGATTCTCTACCAGCAAGTTTTCAGACAGTTTATGAGATCCAGCTGGGTGTTGATGGGAATTTTACTTTCTTTTGCACTCCTCTTTAACTCGTTTCTTAAATGCTGAATAAAACTTAGGTAAAAATCTTGAGTAGCCACTGTTACATTGTAATTCGAACGTCAGCGAATGTATGCACTGTTAGTCGCAGCGTGTCCGCTCGAAAATTATCCTGCTTGAAGATGAACTCAGGTACTCGTTGCTGTGCGTATGGGATAATGTGGAGTTGCACCACATTCGCTACGCAATTTTGAGCAGTTACAGCAACGTTATTACGAAGTGCGAGCTCAGTTTTGCGTGATAGAGAAAACCGCCCCAGAACATAATTCAGATCCCATCGGAACAGTCTGTTTCAAGAGTGCAAGGATCTGAAACCTGTTGTTTAGATCTTCTCTACACTCTAATGAATCAGTCTTTATTAAAAAAAAATAAGCCTGCAGTCATAAATAAAAAGCAATGAAGCCCATTCAAAACAGTTAAATAATTTTTCTCTTTGCAAATGTTTCACGATTTGCACCATACGCTCCAGTTAACTGGAGGAGAACCAAGCATCTTCTTGAGTATTGTTAGTCTTCATGGAGTCGATTCGGAATAGTCTAGTCAATTATAGGGGTGCCTGTAGCTCAACGCAATGAAGTTTGTGCGGTCCGCGCAGTAGATTTTCGCTCTATTTGCGCAGTTAATCAAACTTATAGGTCTTCTTAGGCTTTACTTACTTACTTTCTTTCTGGATCACGGCGTCTGGTGATATTACCCGTCTTTTGAGACCAGTTTCAAACTTTCTGAACCACTGGTTGGGAATATTCCACCATAAGACCTACCTGTTCTGGTTATGCCCCCCCCAGGATTAAGGTAACACCCCAAGTGACTTTTTTTGCATCCATATGTCTCCGAATAAATGGCATTATGAGATTAAATAATCGTTATAGCCTACTTGCTGTATAAGTCGAAAAAAACTCCGTTAGAAGTTTGAAAAATAAAAAACACCAAACCGTACATTCGAAGAAATCTCAAATATCTAATTAAAAAAAAGTTATAAATTTCCAAATAAGGAGTAGAAACAATATTAATACTTGAAAGAAACCGTAACCAGGTATTTACCATCTATTATGTACACAGAATAAGAGTGATACTTGATTAAAGTGCAATTTAATAAGTGGCCCCTATTTTGTTTTGACGAGTATATATTGATAACAAAACTCAAAACTTGGTCCTCATATTTTGCATACGGATGTCTCCTGGCCTGGCTGCCCGGTCTAGTGGCTCTGAGCAAGATTGCGAGGCTACCGTGTTTCTAGACAACAAGGGATACGGGCGGGTGGCAGGTGTATCAAACCCAACGACTATATATTACTTTATCGACAACAGAAGTGGTTGAACGATTTTGGGACATCACTAAGTATGTTTACATAAAATCGAGGAAAAGAGATAGCGAAAAAAACGCTTTGAAGAGAAAGGGACGCAATCATAAAAGACATCAACGCGCGCTCCGCGAATGTGCCATGCGTACAAGTGCGACCTGTATAAGATGAACCCCGATAAATATTGTCAAAACTTTAATCTAATTTCAGTGGCGGATTAAACGGCGCCCCTATATTAAAGATAACACGTAGATACTATAGTTTGACCAAAACCGATGTACCTTAGGAAAATGCGGTGAGATGGGGGCCAAGAAAAAAAGAGCATCAGCTTACATTAGATCGATATCTGTCGAACAGATCTTACGAATTCGGTTTACAATATTTTAAAGCCTTAGGTAAGACCAGTGGCGTATTTTAAAATTGAGCGCTCTGGACCTGTAAAGCCCGGAACTAAACACAAAAAAACAGTTAAGTGCTACTGAAACTTCACACCCACACCACCTTGTAGAAGACACTAAAATGTTGAGTTTTATAGACCGCGTCGAGACTAACTAACACAAGAAGACTTTGCATTGAAAATGAGCAATTAAAATCGCAAGCAAAGTAAAAGCGCGAGCGTAGCGAGCGCGAATATTTTTTGGTTTTTTGGGAATAGTAGGAAAACCAAATTTTCATTTTCATTTCGTTAAACATTTCCGTACTTCAAGAAAAGTTTGAATCTAAAAGCAAAATCAATTTGAAGTTACTCTTGTAGCGCGAGCGTAGCGAGCGCGAAATTTTTTAGGTTTTTGGAAAAGAAGAAGCCAAATTTTCATTTTCATTTCGTTAAACGTTTCCGTACTTCAAAACAAGTCTTAATCTAAAAACGAGATCAATTTGAAGTCTTTTTTGAAGAGCAAGCTTGGTTAATGTAAGTTGCTTAGGTTTTATTAGTTTTTTTTTTATGACCTAGGTAGATTTTTTTAAATTTCTTCGAAGATAAGAATTCGGTGCGGCTTGCGCCACCCCTCGCAGCCTGCCGCCCCGGCCCTCTTGGTATGGCCCTCTTGGCCTAAGAGTAAATACGCCACTGGGTAAGACTGGCAGTCGACGCGACGAAAATTGCAGTCGTATCTTTCCAACTTCAATCAGAGATCATGTACCATCGACAAAGTTGTTTGTAGGCGTAAGTTTTAGTCCGTCCCGTCGTATAATTTATATTTTGTTATAAATTCAAGCGAATTGGGATTGTATGCAAAAATAATAGTTTCATTGTCTAAGTGGTGACTTACATATTGACATAATTAATTTTATGATATATTGTAGTAGTGTATTTTTCTTTATTTTACAATTCCGCCCGCGCGCCCCTTTGTACCTTCGCGCCCCTAGGCAGATGCCTAGTTTGCCTTAAGGATAATCCGCCTCTGTAGATTATGGAACTATTACTTACTTACCACAGAAATATTAAAAACAGGAGAAGTGGCAAGGGGGCGTGGCGGCAACCTAGCGGTGCTGAGCGTTACGCTCAGATAATGAAAAAATGGCCGTCACCGCGAGTTAGTCTGTTGTCAACCGCGATCGTGAAAAAAAACGATTTTGCCGTCTTGTTCAGAGGTTTTGTGCAGAAATAGTAGCCAAAACAAAAACTTTAGAACTCATGGCATCAGTCGCCACAGGTAAATAAAAGTATTTTACAATATTTGTCTTAAAAATCAAGAAAAACTGCAAGCCGTAAAATATACCTGACTTGTACTACAATACTTTTGTTTTCCGATATCTCTTCGACTGCTTTATTTTTGTTTTAAATACATTGCTCTTTTACAACCACCTCAGTCTATCACCGAGTGAACTGAACAAGCAATGTAAAACTGACATAACGATACCTCATCGAGCCGTAATGTCGCATGGTGCGTCCGCTGCTCCGGTCCGCGGTATTTGAGCACGAGTTAGTGTTGTGCTCGTGGAGGTCTAACAAAGTCTATCGACAAAAAGTCGACTTCTAATATTGTTTTAATAATATTTTAGATTTTTCTTCAATTTGTTAACTTGTTATAAGTTTGAAAGGTCGATTTTTATTGTTTTAAAGCGTAGTAGTTAAATGCGTAACCAAGATCGTGAAGTAGGTAAGTTCATTAATGTTTAGTTTAGTAACCTATGTGCACTAAATTAAAAGATCTAATTTGGAACATTTTATACATTAATTAAATAATGTTTTGTTGGTTTCATATCGTTTTTATTTACTTTAATTCCAAACCTGTACAATTTAATCGATATATTTATCAAAATTCTTCGATTTAGTCAAGCACTATGCCGTTCCGCCACCGTGTCCCTACAACACACAATGATATTTTTTTGAGTGTGAGCAAATGATACGGAAAAAGCACGCTGCAGATTAAAGAATAAGGTTTATATTTAAATGACAGAGTTATCGTCGGCGCGTGTGTGCACTTGTTCGTAGTATTGTTTTGACCTAACTGTGTGTGCAATATTAGCGTTATGGAGGGGCAATCGTGGCTTCACCGGTTTTCTATACATTTTGAACTTCACGCCATATCTCCTTCTTTATTATATCTATGTTACTTACCGATGAAATGTGATACCGTCTTTCAGGAAACTTGAAGTTTGGCTTTTTTATCACAAAAAACGTATTGTACACGGGGACATATTGTTAATTTTCTCGGTTTTTAACAGGAGTAATGCGGAAGTGTTTACGGCTCACAGGAGTGGTCGAAACTAATACGAACTTGGTGAGTCACGACGAATATAAGACTTTTTTGCCTAATTTGTTGTCTTACATCTGTCGCCTGTGATTAGGAGTCTAGTAATATATCGTCTATGATCAAACCATTTCGATCTTATAGTCAGCGCCATCTAGTTACCAGTACATGCACTAAATTACCACCATAGGAGGTATTTGTAAAATTATACTCAGACTTCGTCCTCGGGATTAGCAAATAACAGGTACTTGTAGTACTGGTCGCTATTCACGCAATTTATTTTAGAGATAATTATGTAAACCATACTTCTATGGAAAAAATAATATTAAAAGTATAGCTGATGTAGGTAGGAGGCTCGCTTATTCGTGTCATTCGCTTTTTAGTGCTCGCCGCGAACGCACGTCGTGTTTTCCCACTGTTGAAGTATACTCATTTATTTTTATTCCTGTAGTGCCTCCAATATAAAATGCTTAACCGTAAAAGTGGCGATAATTATGAGAATTTATTTAAAAAGATAAAAAAAAATAGTGAAACGGTTACGTCGGTCGCCGACATCGAAGTCCGTATTTGAGTGGGTCTTCCAGATCATCGAGTGATTGTTCGCAAGGTTAGTAAAAATCATGATTTGCGTTCCTGATCAGTTTTTTTTTGTCAAATTTATGAAATATATGAGAACGCTTTCTTTTAAGTTCAAGGATTATAGATGTAATGATTATTCTGTGTCTACTACCCTCTCATACATCTCTCAACTCATCTCATTATAATGTTTAATTGTATCAGCTGGGTTTGCGTGCTCCTCACTGGAGATGTTACTACCCATTTATTAGTTTTGCGAACAGTGTACTGGGACTGTTAATACTGTTATGAGCAGATATAATGGGGTTAAACACATAAACAGTACTTATTTTATATTGCTATTTTGGATCTGCTGGGTTTGCGTGCTGCTCATCTGAGTTGTCACTAACCATTTAATTAGCTTAGGGAACAGTATTCTAGGACTGTTTCTTATTAAAAAAATTACACAAATGCTCCAAATTATTTATCATCTCCTGTTTTTTTGCAGTCCCCCAATGCGACGTTTTTTTTATTATTTTTTACTTTTTAAAGGGAACTTGGTTTTTGTGTCGGGGGTTTTTTAAATTTTTATTTTATACTTTTTATAGGTACCTACATACTTATATAATTTTATGTAGCTAAGAGTACTCCCGATTAAGTCGTCAATATTCCCTTTCAGTACGCTTTCATTTGATACCCAACTCGAGTATATTTGCAGACCCTCGGTTACCTTTCCCCACTTTCACCCCCACAACTTCTAAACGGCTCAACCGATTTTCATCAAACATGTCTAAAAACACTCGCAGGTAAGTCACCTTTCATACAAAAACTAAATTGAAATCGCTTCATCCGTTCGGGCTCTATGATGCCACAGACAGATAGACAGACGGACAGACTTACAGATAGACAGACAGACAGACACGTCAAGCTTATAACACTCCTCTTTTTCCGTCGGAGGTTAAAAAGCAGATAAATATTTCTAACCTATAATGTGTTTATTTAAAGTAAATAAAGAATGCACTGTTTTTCTTTAAAACCATAAGGGTTGAGAAAAAAAACCGAAAGTTTCCCTCGGGATAAGTGGGAATGTAGGAGTATTATGGGTGAGAAAAATCAATCTAAACTTATTTTCAAGTGATAATGGGTTCAATGACATGTTTACGGTCAAGGTCAACAACTCAGAAGTCTAGATCAAATACAGTAAAGGTCAACATAATCTTTTTTCTAATTTTGGAATGCTATCTTATAACAAGCGCTAAGGGCAAGGAATTATTCCAGGCTAATCTCAAACCTAAAATCAAATAAATAAATAAAAACTTGTAATAAGGTGAAAGTGACGGAACCCCGCTACGCGCGGCTCCTATTTCTTTGTAAAGGGTTTAAAGTAACCTAACATGAAGGGAATGGCGGGGTCTTATTTTGCTCCCTTCGAACCTAACCCATCCCCGTCGGGCCGCCCCAAATCCCGAGCTCGCTTCGCTCGTTCTTGTATCCTAGGTTCTATGAGTCTATTGTTTGTTTAAAAGAGGATTAGGGTATCATAACATTACATTCAATTACGTTTCGTTACGCGTGGTCTTTCGGAAATTCAAATCATTTATTTTTTTGTTTATTTATCAAACTGTTAAATTCATCATTGAGTTTAATGTATTAGCAGTAATTTAAAAATAAATTAAAGTAAGAAACTTGTAAAATAAATATTAATAATCATTAAAATCAGCTCTCACATTATCTAAACGTAAAACGAAACAGCCTAGGAGTGAAATTCGTTCTGTGGTTAAATAGAACGTAGTTACGTTTATTTTTTATTTTTTTTCGTAACTTTAGGATTTTTTTTCTCGAAAACTATGAGGTTTCGCAATGTAATATTTTAGTAGAGCGTTTTACATGTCGAGCTCTATACAGAAAAAAAAAAATCAACTTCCAAAGCGACGTCACGAGAAATAGAGTGGAGCCATATTTTTAATTAAAAAATATCATAGTGAATTTCAACAACTACGATTTTTTACCTAATTTTGGTGAATATTTATGGTTCGGGTTTTTTAAATATTCGAAAATGTTGATAAAGTAAGAAAAACATTTTCAATTACCAACATCAAATGTTTCAGTAGTATACTTCAAAGTTGAGATGTATGTTAACTCTTGAATTGGTAAGACACCAAAATTTTTTTTTGACATAAAAATTAGAACTTTTAGAAATATAATATTTATTTAACTTCTCCAGATCTACCTAAACATACAGGCTGTAAGGGACAGCCCTCGACAAACTTTCAGGGCTTGCGCACTAGACGAAACTAAACAATCTTCCCCTTTTTTTTTTCAGTAAATGAAAAATTCATAATAACCTAATGTTATATTTCTATTTGGTTAGAATGAAGTACTTCATTACATTTGACCCACTTCTGAAAATTGATATTTTTTCTTTTAGCATCCATTGGCAATCTAGACAATGTTAAAGTTTATATAGGAAAACCATAATGCGCTAACTGATGAATTTGAATCTTTGTATATAGAAATAAGGGCAAAAGTAACGAACGTGATTTTGGATCTTCCGAAAATCACCCCCTTGATTGATGAAAAGGGTTGATTAAGTTTTAAGAGGATAATTTTACTGTTTGCTTCGATAAACTCAAAACTTGACAAATAAATCTCTCAATCGAATGCAGGATAAATAATATTTCAAAATCAGACCCCTAGCGGACTGAAAATCAAAAAGTTTGTATTAAAAACCCGATTTTACTCGTCTTGTTTAGTTAGAATTTTAAAGCCAAAAACAGCTGATGACTTTACCGTCTGTGTAGTGGCCACACTGCTGTGTATTCGCAAAATTCGTGTATAATAAGTGTTATAAATGCACAACGTTAATGTTCAAGTTTTCACTTGCAACCCGTTGTTTTTTTTTTGTTCAGTAGTTTATTAGTTCGATGGTATGTCTTGTTCTAGTTGACTGGCCTGTTGGTCTAGTGGTTAGTGACCCTGACTGCTATTCCGGAGGTCGTGGGTTCGATTCCCACCCAGGACAAATGTTTGTGTGATGAGCATGATCATCTGTTCTGAGTCTGGGTGTAATTTATCTATAATAATGTATTTAGAAATATTTAAGTATGTTTATCAGTTGTCTTACTAGACATGGGTACTCCCATGGCGTTGTGTGATAGTTGTGGAATATTATATTATTATATTATTATTATGTTGGATCGAAACGCCTACATTTACTTAATAATCTTTTTTTTGCACTATCTACAACTCTATCTCTCGTCGGGTAACTCAGCCCATGTTACTGAACAATCTTCGTTCTAAGACATCTGGAAATTCGCAAAAAAAAAAGAATGATTTTTCATACTGATAGGCCCGATCAATTCCTCATTTTGTATGAAAAAGCGATATTTTATTTGTTTTTTTTTTTTTTTAAAGTTTGTTAAATATTTTTATGACGTTGACGATATACCTACATGAATACCGTAATATAAATATGTTCACGTACGTTTACCTGAAATGAGAAAGACAGGTAGGCATGATCAAACATAACGTAGACAGTATCAGTGACTGGTTGCTAGTCAATCGGCTGATACAAAAATACTTTTATTATGGATAACTAATTACATCAAAAAACCAAATACCTCTAAATTCAATTTCGGCATGCACTGAAAAGAAAGTAACTGGGGTAATCGTAAGATTTTTTAAAATCTGAACTGTTTGCTTGTAGGCACCTAAAATAACAACTTCACCAAAAATACTCTTAGAAATGTTTTATTTCAATACAAAATAATAAACCCCCTACACATATACCAAGTTCCAGAGTTTAAGGGAAATTGGTTTTTGTGTTGGGGGTTTTTTAAAACAATTATTTTATTCTTTTTATAGATACATACTTATTTTATGTTGCTAAGAGCACTCTCGATTAAGTCATCAATATTCCGTTTCAGTGCGCTTTCATTTGAGACCCCACTCGAGTATATTTTCAGACCTTCGGTTACCCTTCCCCACTTTCACCCCCACAAATTCTAAACGGCTCAACCGATTTTCATCAAAAATGTCTAAGAACACTCGCAAGCAAGTCACTTTTAATACAAAAAAAACTTAATTGAAATCGCTTCATCCGTTTGGGTTCTATAATGTCAAAGACAGACAGACACATCAAACGTATAACACCCCTCTTTTTCCGCTGGGGGTTAAATAAGATATCCTAAGCTAAGATATAATCGGGCACGCCGCAAATCGCGGCGGTAAGACCTTTTCATATCGCACCAATAAAGCATCGGTATAATAAAACATCGTACAACTGAATTTTCGACATAACGAGTTCGATATAACAAAAATTTAAACAACAACTCTCAAAAGCTCGTAGGGATCCCAAAATACAGGGTGTCTATTTCCAAAATCAACGAGTTCGATTCCTGGCCAGCATTATTGATTTTTCTCTCGTTAATTCCAATGATGCAGTTACAGTTTTCCCATAAAATGTGTCGTTTTATTTTCGTTATATTTTTCAGATTTTCCGTGAGTTTAAAAAACCTTCAAATCTCTAAAAATAAGTTTTTCGAAAACTACTGAATTTTGGCCATACATTATGGTCGAGGCAACAGATGTGGTATACCCACTCTATTACAGGGCTTTCAATTAATTGTATTTTGATCTCCCTATCAGCTCCTGACGGATGTAGGTCGAATTACTAGTACCTACCCTGTATAACAAATAACACAATACACACCTGCAATAGTTCATTTCATGCAAAACAAATCCATAAGTTTGTCAACTTTTATATAGAATACAAGTTTGAACGGAAACCTCTCTGTGCGTGGTCGGTGGTGGAAGAATTTACCTACAGCTTTTATTTATTCGTTGAATTTATCTCTCAGAAACTGATCGCCACCATCAGAATTAATTTGATAACGTAAAATGATCATGTCCGTTTTTTTTTTTTTAGCTTGTTAAAATCATCAAATGAGACCTCCAACCCCGGGCAGGGCGGGAGGTACTGTCAGACTTGTACTGACTAAAATCCACGGTGTCCTTCAGTAGCCCTTTATGTTCCGGGGTCATGGTAATAGAAATAAGTCCCGCGACCCCGGCAGGCTTTGGCCTGATTTTTTCTGTCTCAAATTTGAGGGGGCCCCGTCATTCAGGGCTGACAGCTCTTTGATTATCGGCGCGCGTGGAACACGACGCGCCGATAATCATGTCCTAGGTACTTAATTAATGATGATGTCCGGAACACAATATACTAAACAACGATACAAAAACAAGTTCAAGAATTATTACTAAACATAATTAATACGAAACATTCCATGAACTTGTTCGTAAAGAAATATTTTCCTTACAACAAGAAATTATTTTTATTAGGTGTAGAGTAGTTAAGTATATCTGTCCATTTGTCTGTCACATTACTTGTATGTGGAAAGTCAAAAAATATTAAAAAACCAATAGAAATAAGGCCCCATACTTCATACACACATGTTTTTTTGTCCATCTTATACTTATAATTCGATATTGCCACGCAAGTGAGGGCTCTAAGTATCATGTTACCTACGCATATAATGTTCAGCCGCACACGCGCCTGGACGCGCGCGCCTCACGAGCACGTGAACCCGAGCACGTGCACGCATTGCCTCGCTGTGTTGGCTACATGACTGTGGTGCGCTTCTGTTACACCTTTATCACTAGCTGTAGGCTTTCATCATTTCATACAGGCTCATATCTACCATTAAATTTTTATTAGGTACTATGGAAGGTGCGATAATAGAAGTGAAGGTGTACAACTACATAGATACGACATTTTTGTAGAACGAAAACGGGGTGCAGAACGAACTACATACTATCTCCTTGGAAGTGAGGTGCGGTACTCATGTCGGAGAGAACTTGTGGGCGCGGGTGATCACTAGCTCGCACTCATCACATGCACTGTCGCAGCCACTGCACTGTCACTCGCGCGTCGCGGGCGGGTGCCACGCGTGTTTGTTTCAGCGCGAGATGTGGCGTGCTCGCGTGACGTAACGCCGCGCCACACTGCAGCGCGCCGCGCGGCCGCGACCCGCGCTTAGCCTCGTCACTCTTCCCCTTTCCCGCGGCCTGCTGCGCGCGCACCCGCCCTGTCCTACACCGGCCGCCGCCGCTCACTGCTCGCCTCCTGCACTCTTCTGCATCCAGGCATGACTTACGACACTCGCGTGAATGCTAACTCACATCAGACCTGCTTTAAACTTGCTGTTAAATTAACCACTATAATAATAATAATATAATAATAATATTCCACAACTATCACACAACGCCATCTAGTCCCAAGCTAAGCAGAGCTTGTGTTATGGGTACTAAACAACTGATAAACATACTTATATATTTCTAAATACATACATATTATAGATAAAAAATTAATTAAAAATTTAAAAAACCCCCGACACAAAAACCAAGTTCCCTCTAAAAAGTAAAAAATAATAAAAATACGTCGCGTTGGGGGACTGCTCCAAATTATTCATCATCTCCTGTTTTTTTGCAGTCCCCCAACGCGACGTATTTTTATTATTTTATTTTTTAGAGGGAACTTGGTTTTGTGTCGGGGGTTTTTTAAATTTTTAATTAATTTTTTATTTTATACTTTTTATAGGTACAGGCTTATATAATATTTTTTTGTTGCTAAGAGTACTCCCGATTAAGTCATCAATATTCTCTTTCAGTACGCTTTCATTTGATACCCAACTCGAGTATATTTGCAGACCCTCGGTTACCTTTCCCCACTTTCACCCCCATAACTTCTAAACGGCTCAACCGATTTTCATCAAACATGTCTAAGAACACTCGCAGGTAAATCACCCTTCGTACAAAAAAAAACTAAATTGAAATCGCTTCATCCGTTCGGGCTCTATGATGCCACAGACAGACAGACAGACAGACAGACAGACCGACAGACAGACAGACACGTCAAACTTATAACACCCCTCTTTTTCCGTCGGGGGTTAATAAATTACACCCAGACACAGAACAAATGATCATGCTCATCACACAAACATTTATCCTGGGTGGGAATCGAACCCACGACCCCCGGCATAGCAGTCAGGGTCACTAACCACTAGACCAACAGGCCTGTCAACCACTGTCTTTATTGTGAGGAAAACTGAACCACCAAAACAATACCATTTAGGCTTAGGGGCTACAAATCTCCAGGAGCTATCGTCGTTATTATTGGGCTTTTGAGCCAGATACATATTTAAGTATCTATCAATTCAATCTCGCTATCAACATTATCTCAATAATTTTCCTAGGACCGGTAGGAGGCCAATCGGCCTGTAAGACTGCCACCGTCACTTTCCAGACACTGGGGAAGAGACCGCACTCCAGGCACTTATATGACAGAGCGATCGAGTCCCGGAATATAGATTAGGCACAAACGTCAGCTGTGAGACCATCTGCTCCGGGTGCCTCCGTAGGTACCTTTCCACCGCGGTTTTCAAGTCCTGAAGTGTAAACGGCGTGTCATGGTGTTCATCATGCGTCCACTTCTCGAGTCCGATGGTGGTCCTCGGTTTCACCCTCATCTAGGTCTCCCGGCTAGAAGGTCTCGGCCAGCAGCATAGCCGACTATTTGGCGTTAAGCGGCAGTTCTTTCTTTACCAGTGGCTAGTCCTCCTGTCTCTTGGCGGTCCGTCCTATGATCCTGTAGATTCTCTCCCACACACCCTCCCTGCACTGCTATCACAAAAGCCCTACTAGCTGGCCATCTGCGCCTTCTTTTGCCAAGAACTCATAATTTTCTTTTGTTTGCAGGTACTCATCGTCGGTTTATTGCCTCCTGTTTGATGCTGCGTATCGGATGTGGAACTCAGTGGACCACCACGGTAAGTTTACTGTTTACCTTAATTTTTGGAAATATTACTTCACTTCATACCGATACCTTATCGAATATCCGAATATTGAATACCGAATATCAAAAATCAACTTTAAGAATATCGACTATGGAAATTTATAGCGAAATGCATAGTATAAATACAAGAAACAACGACTAATATAAAATACCCGCGAATAGGCTGCAAAAAATCCGGAACACGCTGGATGCAGGTCGCTTCCAACCGGTACATGTGGAGATCAAAAGAGGAGGCCTATGTTCAGCAGTGGACGTCCTATGGCTGAGATGATGATGATGATGAGGCTGCAAAAAATTAGTAATTCTTTTTAGTGTCAAGGCATACGTTTCTACAAAAAACTCCCAAACCATGTTAGAGTTAAGTCTATATAAATTGAAGTCATTCTAATTCAAGTCTATATAAATTGAAACATTGTCAGAGAGGTTTCTATAGAGTTAAAGATTACCATGACGACAAAATGGCCTGGGACTAAGCTGCTCCAATGTATACCCGTAAACATCATTTCCATTATTATCTTTTTTCTTCTTTTTCTTTATACACCCTGACATTTAATTTTGTATTTTTTTTTTGTATATTTAAACACAATCTGACATTAATAATTATTTTTTATACCACCTGACATGCTTATAATTATTTTTTTAATATACAGGGTGAATTTTTCAACTGGGCGTGGATGGCTACTTTCGAAACTATGAGGAATATCGAAAAACGTTGAAAGGAGTCTCGAGGCCGATTTTGACGAAAACTAAAACTGCATCATTGGATTTTAGAAAAATCGAAAATCCTGGTCAGGAATCGAAGCCGCTGATTTTGGAAAAAAAATCACACCCTATATTATCACACCGTTCGACAGTTTTGCTAATAAGGATAAAATTCTGGGAAGTAATCATATACGGCAAACTTAAGGAAAACATATAATTACAAAAAAACTGATTTATCTTCAAAGCAAAGACTGTATTTGAAACATAAGTCACCTTTTCTTCTTTAAAATAATGCTATTTTTAATTCAACTCAATAACGTCGTATTGCTAAGTACAGTGGGATTGTTGAAACGTCAAATCCAGTTAGACATAGAAAACAATGAAATTTTATAATTTCGAATAAATTATGGCTCAGTAGATGTAAAGTAACATGGAAAAATAGCAATTTCATAAAAATCAGCCTTTTCCTTAAGTTTGCCATAATTATGATGATGCAGTTTTAGTTTTCGTCAAAATCAGCCTCGAGACTCCTTTCAACGTTTTTCGATATTCCTCATAGTTTAAAAAAGTAGCCATCCACGCCCAGTTGAAAAATTCACCCTGTAAAACATTGGACATCATGATTATTCAACTACTGTTTTTTTTGTGAATGCGAGAACTTATGTGTGTGACGCTTTTTTTCGACTTCCAGTTTATTTATATTGCTTGTATGACAGTTTGAGTGACGTATGCGGCCCTCTCAAATGTCCTTTTTTTGGTATTGTTCGTCGTTACATTGGTTTCCTTAAATCACGAGTTCGAGCTACACGATAACTGACAATGCCTGCACTGACTGGGTTTCGAGTTTTCGAAAATCGAATTTCCGAATTCCGAGTTATTAATATCGAATACCGGCTATCCATAATCAATTATCTGAATATCCAATATCAGTTATCGATTTTCAGAATTTTCGAATATATCCGTTTTCCGAGTTTTCGAAAATCGAATATCCGGTTTCCGAGTTATTAATATCGAATACCGGCTATCCAATATCAATTATCCGAATATCCAATATCAGTTACCGATTTTCTGAATTTTCGAATATCCGGTTTCCGAGTTTTCGAAAATCGAATATCCGGTTTCCGAGTTATTAATATCGAATACCGGCTATGCAATAACAATTATCCGAATATCCGTTATCAGTTATCGATTTTTGGAATTTTCTTATACCGAGTTTTCCGAGTTTTCGAAAAATCGAATATCGGTTTTCCGAGTTATAATATCGAATACCGGCTATGCAATAACAATTATCCGAATATCCGTTATCAGTTATCGATTTTTCGAATTTTCGAATACCGAGTTTTCCGAGTTTTCGAAAAATTGAATATCGGTTTTCCGAGTATTAATATCGAATACCGGCTATACAATAACAATTATCCGAATATACAATTTCAGTTATCGATTTTTCGTATTTTCGAATACCCAGTATTCCGAGTTTTCGAAAAATCGAATATCGGTTTTCCGAGTTAT